>JALBCR010002204.1:0-130000 GCA_030710515.1 Abscondita cerata
AACACACTTAAAAATATATGTCACGTAATCGCTTTGAGTTAATACTAAGAGTATTGCATTTCCATAACAACGAAGATATGACTTTACCCATAACAGATAGATTACGAAAAATTTCGCCCCTTTTAACCAAATTGAAGGTAAGGTTTCAAGAAGTTGTTGTTCCATCGGAAGACGTATGTATAGATGAAACGATTGTCCGTTTAGAGGACGCCTGTCATTTCGCCAGTACGTAAAGAACAAACGGCACAAATACGGGGTGAAATTGTACAAACTATGTCTAAGAGGGGATATACATACGATCTCAATATATACTGTGGAAAGGACGATCACCCTTTGGGAGCTTCTGCCAACGTAGTCATGCAACTTACACAAAATCTCTTGAACAAAGGCAGGACAGTATACACTGATAATTTTATACCAGTGTGACTTTAGCACATAAGCTGTTAGAAAATAAAACATACTTAGTTGGAACTCTTAGACCAAACCGACGGCTTAACTGCAAAGAAGTGACCACCGTAAATTTACGAAAGGGAGAAATGATAGCAAGAGAAAGGCAATACAGGGTATTGATCTTAAAATGGAAAGATCGACGAGACGTACTTACACTAAGTACCAAGCATACCCCAGAAATGGACAACTATCGTAAATAAACATGGAGAAACCAAAACAAAACCAAATCTTATCCTTGATTATAATAAGTGTAAGTCGTTCATAGACATATCTGATCAGCTAAAAGCGTACAACCATGTTCTTCGCCGAGGTGTCTAGTGGTACAGAAAAATGGCTTTTGAAATTTTATTAGGCACATGTATTGTAAATGCATACATTCTATACAAGGAAGTAACCAAGAAAAATATCAATAACAGAGTTCAAAGAAAAAATTGTAGAAAAATTTTTAATCTGACATCTGAGGTACCTGAAGTGGAAAACGAACCAAACGAACAGCACGAATTAGAGGACACGGGTAAGAGAAATAGATGTGTAGCATGCTACAGTAGAATATCCCAGACATTTGACAGAAAAATTGCAACAAACCGAACTCCCAGATCACCATGGAAGTGTAAAAGTGTAATAAGCATTACTGTGTAACCTGTTTTTGAGGATCACTTTACTAAAAAACAATGAATATTATTTTTATCTTTTGTTTGTAGTTTCGAATTATTATTTTTTTTGAAAATAAATATTCTTTTTGATTTTAACATTTTTGTGTTTATTTTATTAATTATGCAGCTTTAACAATAAATAATAAAATAATATAGTCAGTAACGTGTAATTTTTTCACACACATAATTAAGAAAATTAATTTTATCAAACCTTCATAAATAAACAGCCACTGTTTTTCAAGATATAAAAATCTCAGGGAAGTAAGTATACAAGGTCCTTGGGCCACCTATTTTAAGTACCCATACAAATATACATGATGTGCGGTCTGTTAGTGATGCCATGTAACATGAACTGGTTGAACGGCATGCGGCATTAGTATTGTGCCATAAGCCTGAGTAGAAATTTTGCTGCGGCACAAGTGAATGCCGCGTGGCACTTAATGTGTTTAAAGAAGTCTTACAAAAATAAAAATAAGAAATAATGCCATTCAAACATTAAATAGAACAGCTTGGGGAGAAGATGCAACGACACTTTGTAGAGCTGCATTGGCATTAGTTTATTCTACAGCAAAATATTGTGCTCTTGCTGGTTCAATAGTTAACATACAAAAAAAATAGATCCTCAGTTGAATTGCACTATGCGTATAAGTAAGGGAACTATTAAATCTACACCTCCCGATTGGCTTGTTTTTTGTAATATTACTTCATCGAACATTCGTAGGAAAACTGCGTTAAAACTAGATTGGGATAAACGCCATCTTAACAAAAACTTATTTATTTGGAATGATATTGAGAACCCTTCAGCTAAAAGACTCGAGTCTCGAAGTCCTGTATATGATTGCACACACCCTTGAAAAAGAGCGACTTGAAATAGACGCTAGTACCTCTTCGCATCTTTTCCGGCGTTGGAAGAGAATTTACTATTTTATCTTTAGTTATCATTGATTTATAAACGATTGGTAGATAAACACAAATATCAGCGACTTTTAAATACTGTCTCAGAAAAGAACATTGAAACGATTTCTTCTAGTCTTCTATTTCTACGAATTTGGCAACATGTGTTTTTTATTTCCTTTTGATGCGGTTAGATCGCGACGTCCTCTCTGTTCGATTTTACTGCATCAAAAACATGGACACTAAAGAAAGCTGATGTTAAAAAAGTTAGAGGCGCTCGAATTGTAGCTGTATAAAAGAATATTCAATCATCTGTTCCAGGTAATAACACAAGGGAAAATACAAGTGAGGAGAAGCGTAGGCAGAAGAAGATATTGTGGATGAAAAACCTAATAGATTGGTTTAAGTGTACTACCGACCAATTATAATAATAATAAGAATAGCAATGATGATTGCCAAGCTTCGTAACAAAGACGGCACCTATAAAAAAGATTGCATAAAATAAAGTCAACAACATTTTTTTAACACAGACTTTTTGTCAAGCCTTTGGTTCTTTATTTTCTTTTCTATTACTGCTATTATCATTTAGAAATATTTCCATCAGATTTACTCTCCTCTTCGTCAGTTTTACTTTCCTTTTCACTCCGTCGTTTCATATTCACTATTTCTTTTCTGTTGCTACTCTTTCCTATAAACTGTTGTTGTTTCAGCTACTTCATCTCTTCCAACTAATATTTGACATTTTTTATCAGTTATTAATATTTCTTGCGACATTTTCTATTGCGTGGAATTTTCTTGCTGTTAGTTACAGATGTGGATGCAGTAAGATCATCCAAGCTCACACTTTGACCCGGTTCGATGTTAAACTTCTTTTTCTGGAAATCTTTTAGGTTTTCGAAATCTTACCTTATTAACATCTCTATGACTTTATTTCCATGTTTTTAAAATACTCCTTCAAGCCACCTTTATCGGTTTAAAGCAGATAACATTCAGAAATTGGCACAAATGTGTACTCTTTGCGGTAACAAAAAAATTTAGTGTAAGTGGTCTAACATTCTGTGATCACTTTTAGATACAAATAGCTTACCAAGTTATCACTTATTAAACCTTTCAGATCTGGAAGCAACTTTTAAAATATGTAATTGCAATAGTGATAAACCAATCCTATAAAAGAGGTTCTGATCAAACCACCCATTGTATCTAGTATTTTCTAGTCTTCGTTTTGTCCAACTTTGCAAAACGTGATCGGCGTTATACACTATACAGGGTTTCTCACGGCAGGCGTTTGTTAGAAGTTTTTGTGGTTAGAAACCACTTGTAATTCTGAAATTTTATACTTAAGTGTTATTCAAAATTTGCTTTCATTTCAAAATATTTTCAAGGTCATACCACTTCCGGTTTTACCGGAACTTGCCATCAACTTCCTTATTTTGAATAGAACACCCAGTATATTATTCAATTTTGGATTTCTGAAAAATTTCAAGATGAGTTTTGCCAGGTTTTCCTATACCTATTTCCAATCGTTAGATAAATTGATTTTCTTAAAAATTTTGAAATATGTAACCCTATTTTCAACACCGCGTTGGTTACCCAATTTTGACTGCAGGTGACCGCGTCTGAAGTAGAGGGTAGCACAGGAATTCAAATTTCGAAATCCGCATCAACAATAAATTTATCGCATACAGGGTATCCATAAATCAATGAACAATTGCATAATTTTCAAAGTGGAAGAATTTCGTTTTTTCAAATGGTACACCCTGTATTCATTAGATGATCGGATGCAGAATTTTATTCTTGTCTTTCGAAGGAAAATAAACATGACTGAAACTGCAAGAAATTGTTTTAGTTAGTAAATGTAAACAAAACAGGCACAAAGAAACTCAGAACGTAACAACAAATTCGAAACATAAAAAATTAACATGATAGGAAATAACGAATGAATGACGTATGATCATGAACGATTGTATGATGTAAATTTATAATAGTTGTGCCATATGACCTCCGTTTTGATTTAAACACTCTATGATTCTGCCATGTACTTGCGAAACAAACCTCCTAACTTCTTCTGGTCTTAGATTATTAAACGCAGTATGAACACGGTTTAATAAATCCTGTCTAGTTTCACAGGCGTAGAGTACACTAGTTCCTTTATGCGGCTTCATAGGTAAAAATCTAAAGGCGTCAAATCGGGTGATCTTGGTGGCCAGTTCCAGGGTCTTTGTGGGCCAATCCACCAATCCTCGAACATCACGGTTAACTGCTGGTGTACAGCTATAGTTGAATGTGCTGGAGCACCAACCAACTGATACCAACTATTCGCTCTATCACTTGCAGGTAAAGTATTCAGGAAATCGCTTACAAACACTCGTAGTATCTCCAGATATTTAACCCCATTCAATTTCTATTGTACACATGATAAGCCACTCTATTATCCATTACTAAACAAAACACATTAAAACTGAAGCGATCTTGGTGATTGCGTTCCCTGATGACCCGTGGATTATCTTGTGCCCAATGATGATTATTGTGGCTTGCCTGCTGAATTTTGATTCATCAGTCCAAATAATCTTATGAAGAAATCTTGGATCTTCAGTCATTTTGATACAAAACACAAAGTCGACTCGTCTTGCCTCATCACCGGGACGTAACCCCTGCACAGTTATTTCGGAAAAAGGATGCATTTTATGTTTCCTTAATATTCTGTGGATCGATGGTCTCGAGATACCCTACTGCTGTTTCAAGTGAACTTTGTGGATAAGCTTTAAAAAAAAGCCAACACATTCAACTCGTTATCTTCATTATTAATCACGGGCTTTGGGTGATTTCTAGTTGCCCTCACACTCCCACTTGCCAAGAATCGAGTTTGGATTCTCGCGAATTTCCGAAAATCATTTCTGGCAGGTCTGGGTATCGTTCATTAAATAATCTGCACGTCCGTCTGACAATCCGTCCACATTCACCATGTGTATAAAACAAATTTAACAAATCGTTATTGGAATATCCATCAATATTCTCCATTCTGAACAGCACTTTCAACAAAATCACTACAACTTCAAATAGATAATTCACAAATCTGCGAAGTGACACTGCATTGACATAAAATCGACATTGTTGCAATTATTCCTGTCGAAATAAGAACTTTTAGAGTTTAATCTGTTCTTGATGAAAAATATGAATTAACGAGAAAACCGTTAGAGATAAGCATAAGGAAACCTATAGCAAATCGATGCAGAATAAAATTCTGCATCCGATCATCTAATGAAAAAATATTTATTTGAAAAAACGAAATTCTTTAACTTTGAAAATTATGCTACTGTCCATTGATTTATGGATACCCTGTATGCGATAAATTTATTGTTGATGCGGATTCCGAAATTTGAATTTCTGTGCTACCCCTACCTCACCAACGCTCACCTGGGTAACCGACGCGGTGTTGAAAATAAGGTTACATATTTCAAAATTTTTAAAGAAAATCAGGTTATCTAGAGGAAACGATTGGAAATAGGTATAGGGAAACCTGGTAAACTCATCTGAAATTTTTCAGGTAACCAAAAATCGAATAATATACTGGGTGTTCTATTCAAAATAAGGAAGTTGATGGCGAGTTCCGGTAACCGGAAACGTTTCACCTGATGCGGATACAGAAAACATTACCAAAGTAGATGATTTGGAAGTATCTATTATTTTTTCTGCCCATTTAGTACTTACGTCTCACGATTACTTTACTTTTACCTGGATCGTCGCAAAAGTTGGTCTCATCATAATTTACAATAGCTTTTAAAGAAACTCCAACAAGATTTAATTTGAGCTTATCAAAATAATTGTTAACTATTTCGGGACTTATTTTAGCGCGGCTTGTGTTTATATTTTGTAAAAACCTACAGGTTAGTTCTAGAAACTTCAATTTTTTCGAAAAAAGTGCAATAATGCGAAAACCCTCCATTTTAGACACTATGTATAATGCATAAAGTTAATATTAGAATTTCCCAAAAATCCAAATTTGTAATAAAAAATGGTTGGTTCAATTTAAAAAAACATAACTTTGACATGTCGCATTTATATGGTACAACTTTACGACTGAAAAATAATACTTTACATTTATCTAAATTCAAGAAAATGCCATTTTTGTTACACCAAAGTAAAAGCATTGATTATAAACTTCGGATAGATACGCACGCCTTATTGTTTTGCCATAACAACATTTCTCACAAGCAACGGATGCCCCTTTCACCCTCTTTCCCCACACTGTTAATATGTAAAGTGCTGCCACGAACGATTAATACTGTAACCATTTATTTTGTAGCTGCATTGCATAAATGCAACATCGGTGTCTACATTCAAAATTGATTCAAGAATCAATCCCAGCAGTTTCCAAAGCCGTTCGTTCTTATCGCAAAATAAGTAATTTGTATGTGCACAAATAAACAAAAATGTGCACTCAATTAATTTATCTTGCCACGGATTTATTTTTTAAGTTTTGCTTCAAACTTCAATAAAACAGCAATTTAATTTATAAGAAATAAAATTTATTTGCATCAATACAAGTTATGATAAAAACATAATTTTTATATATTTTCATGTAATTGTGGTTATTATTTACATAAACAATTTATTCGACCCAGTTAGAAAAAGATAAATCGGCTGAATTTTTTTTTTTTGAATTGAAAAGGACGTCCTCGGGTGTAATTTGTTTAGATGCGCAAGTTGCTTCTAAGAAAAAAAATAACATACATTCACTCATTACAAATATGCTGAGTCAATTGTATATAATCTTAAATATACATTCCAAAATTATTTACACACAAAACTTTTAGTACTTTCTAATGACAACTTTGATGTTTCAAATAACAAAAAAAGTTTTAAAGGGTTTTTCAATTTTCTTAGAAACCCTTTTGATCGCTATACAGGGTGGTTCACCGGGAACCGCCGCGATAGTTTATAAAAAAACTGTAAGTAGGAAAAATTATGAATATTTGCGAACATATCAAAGCCGATGCGGGTCATTCAACCAAAATATTTTAAAGATGGCAGAACTTTCGGTTTTCCCGGATGTATGTATCAACTTGTTTATTTTAAATAGAACAGTTTATATATTACTACATTTTTAGATTCTACGTCTAATTCTACGCATATTTCATGTACAATGTCACATACCTCACCTCAATCGCTTGTGACTTATTTAATGTTTTATATCAAAATTAATAATAATTTGAAAAACTACTCAAAAACACTTTTTACTTGGTTTGTGTATTTTTTTTTATTTTAAGCTGAGTTCATTTAAAAAGTATTTGTGTAAAATTGTCAAAAAAAAAGTATAGAGTGTTTAAAAAATTGGTATCAAAATAGTAGTTTTGAAAAATCGTTAAAAAAGCAATTTTTCCAAACAGAACATACCGATTTTTATATGTTTATCTCTTTCGTGGTCCAAAATAAGAGTAAGTTTAAGGATGCTTTAAGGATAAGTACTATTATTTATTATTTTTTACAAAAATTAAAAAAGAAAAAATTTTTAATAAACTAAAGTAAATTCTAAATACAAACATTGAAATAACTATTTAAATTTTAAAAATTATTCTACCTAACTCGACACACTTTTCCGCTAACTTAATATTATTTTTAAAAATTTGAATTTCAAAATTAGTAGGTATACAAACGTAACGTTAGTTTATAAATAACTTTGTTTCATAAAATTATTGTACAATTTTCTTGTTGTGAAATGATTTTCTCAAAAGTAGAACTTTTTATAAAGAATAATTTTTGGTCGTAAAATGAATAATAAAAGTTTTTTTCCTATTGGGTACCCCAATCGGCGGACCAGTGTATGTATCATAAATCTAAGTAAATCCTGGAAATTTTAACAAAAATCTTAAATACCATAGGAGTGTTTTTTAGAAAAATAAAGGAACTAAATTATTGTGTAACCTATTTATATTTACTTATATAGACAATGTCTCTTAAATCACGATTGCAACAGGGACATCTCGACTTTCAATTTATAATTTTAACAATTTTTCATTAATCGTTTATAATTGAACATACAGATTTATTCATGTTTGTAAACCGTTTAGTGTCGCTTTTCGTTAACAGAAGGGTCTTAAAATTTACCTCTACAAAGAGTAAAACAATCAAAACCTGTTTGTCTAACACTACATAATGGAAATTTCTGTTACAATTGAGGAAACTCAAAAACAATTAGATACATTGTTTATATTGCATGAAACGTGTTATCGTAGGTATTTGTTCTTCTGTGGCCAATTTTTTTAATTTTTAGTAAAACTTGATGTTTATTATAAAAATTTATCCTGTATGAATATTTAGGTTGTTATGGCAATGACTTAAACAAATTTATTTAACAAATATTTGATTTGCCATTCTTTGCAAGTTTTTGCGTTACCTACTTTAAATTCATAGGGCATAATAAATATTATTTTTGCCGACTGAATGTTATCCTAGTTATTATTACCTGGTTAGGTATACAATTTATTGCCGTTTGGTAAGACTATCTATATAAAACTTTAGCGACAAAATTTTTTATAAAATGTTTTGTAGAAAGTTTTTGTATGTCAGTACAAATTGAATTTATATTACACATTTAATTAATTTATGTTTTTTATTATAATTACAACTTGGTTTCCAATAAAAATGTCCTAAATATTTGTTGCCTATAATTCACACGCTGGGCAATTTAATATAAGACATTATGCGTAAATCGCTATGGTTTTGAGCAACTTGTTTGAGCAATTTGTGGAATGCAAATACTAACTAAAGTTGTTTCTTATTGTTTTTATTACTATAGAAACGATAAATCAATTTTTATGAAGATTATATTTATTTGAGTGGCAAAAAGTGATTGGTAATGGTTTCCGAAGATACCAATCAAAAAGCGATGGTGCATCGCAAAGCAGGCATAGCTTAAGGTGCTGTAGGTTTATCAAAAGTAGTAAACTATATAGATACACATTCACGAGATTCTATTGTTAAATTAACAAATACTAGGATAGGAATTAACTAGTTACAAAATTCTAAGTCAAATGTTGTGAAGCAAATTTCGTTTCTCCGTCATCACTAACGGCGGTCCTTAAACGGATGTGCAACGGTTAAAGAAATTTTTTAAATAATAAATTTTATGTCTTGTTATTTAACTTTATGATGAATCAGATTCAGATAAAGAACAGTCATTCTCCAAATGAACATCAATGGTTCCATGATGATGACCATTGTAATGTCAACCTGTTACTTTTTCCTCTTTACTTTGCGCATGACAAATGGCATTTTTGCAATTATCTGCAACAACATTACATATGCCTGAAGAAAATAACTAATGAAGATTTTTCATTTTAAAAGTTGTATTGTTCTTTGCAGCTTTTATATCAATTCAATAAGATTAAATTCGCAGTAGTAAGGAAGCAATCGTAAAACTAAAAAACGCCATTTTGTCAACCACATATTTTGCGGGATTGCAACGTCTCTTATGAAATGTAAAAATTTGGCTTTTACCATGTCTGGAAGTGACACAATCAATTGACTTTCCAACTTGGCTTCTATATCTGCCGGTTTCTTTTAAAGATTTAGAAATCTGCTCGGTTTTTTTACTGTGATAACAGGCATTAACAACAATCACATAATTTTCCATTAAACACTAGAACTTTTAAAAACCAGTTTTAAAAACTTCTCATCTCTTTTGAACAAAACTGCAAAAAAGTATTGAAAAATACTGTATTTTAAATTGAATCAAAACAATAACAAACTACTTAGATAACGAAAACCAAAATGCCAAAAAAGCAGAAATAATGCGAATTTAGTGTTAGTAACAACACTGACTTTAAAAATTGAACCAATAAAATAATTTTATTTAAATTTTAAACGGATTTGAAAGAAGTGATTTAACTCCGTGTGTTCGCTGAACGAATTGTAGAACAGTATTACCAAATTTGCGTTTATTTTAAGTGTTCTTGAGAACGTACCAAACATTTTACATCATTATGGTAATACTGTTTCATCCAAGTCAGGACGTGTTAGTATTGGGAATTTACATGTAATTTAGTAATATTGATACCATAATTTCACTTCATGAAAATGTGCAAAAACAAGTGTTTGAAATTTCCAATTTTTCGTTTGAGCTTTCTCTCTCACCTGTGAACCGATTTTGACGTATCATATGTCAAAATGTAAGACGGAATGTCCTCTATCCGCTAACCAAATTTTTAAGTAATGTTCAATCAATCGTACTTTCCCTAAAATATATGTAGTTGAATTGGCGTTTTTTAGTTTACCTCCTTACCACGGCGAATTGAATTTTATTGAGTTGGATATAGAGTTAAGTTAAAGGAAGTTATAAGGAACAATACAACCTTAATACATGAAAAATATTTATTAATTTTGTCGCACAGATTTAAATAATGTTCTGCAAACCATTGCAAAAATGCCATCTGTCATGCGCAAAGTGATGAGGAAAATGTAATTAAAAATTACTGTTCTTCATCTAAATCTGATTCACTATAAAAATTAAATAACAAGACATAAAATCATATCCATTCTTTATTTAAAAAAAATTTTAACTGTTGCATATCCGTTTAAAACCCCGTTAGTGATGATGGAGAAACCAAATCTGCTTCTCAACTTTTGACTTAGAATTTGGGAGTTATTTAATTTTAGTGTCTGTTAAATTAATAGGATTGGTGTGAATAATTAATAAAATATCTACTACTTTAGTGAACATACGGTACCTTGAGCTGTGTGTGCTTTTTGATTTGTATTAACGGGAACCATCACCAAAACTGAAACAATGTTTTAATTTTGTATTTCTCTTAAGTAATAAGCGAGTTGGTATCTTCTTAGCAATACTGGAGTTGTTTTTTGAAACCCTGTACTTCTATGACTGTGTTAATGTAATTAATTGAGTCCTTTAGGAACAAAGCTATTGATTTAACTTATGTCGGCATAATATTAACTATTTTGTTAGTAAAGATAGCTAGAGAAGTGTGTCCTATGAGGTTTTAGCCAGTTTATAACTCAAAAACTACCAGAAGTACAATGTTGAAATTTGTTAATTAAACATTAAGTATTTATGCCCATGACGTTACAGAATCGTCACATTTTAGGCCACGTTATATATTTTTTTAAATTTTTTGGGACACCCTATATACTTTTGTACTACAGTTAATGTCTCTTAATGTAAATTGAAAATTTCCTATTTGTCAGTGTTTTTTGTTACTATAGAAACGATAAAGGCATTTCTATGAACATCTGTTTTTATTTGAGTGGTAAAGGAAAATTACTAACATAAAACAACATCAATACTTTTATAAATATTGCATTCAATAAATAAAATGATTTACTGATTTTGGTAAGCTGCCCTGATTTGTTTTTTAAATCATATTTATTGTTAAGAGTTGTATATACACTATCCCTTTTAAATAGCATCAAAGAAAAATCTAACGGGATTATATCTGGTAAACGAGCTTGGCCAATTATTGTACAGTTTCTGCCTATCCATCTTTCTTCAAATTTTACATCTAGGTATAACCTTATTCGTCGAACAAAATGAAGAGATACACCATTCTGTTACTCCTTTTATTTATTGGAATATGCTCAACAAATCTGAAGAATATTTTGGAAGAATTAAAAAATATTTTTCGCCTATAAAAATTCTGTCATAAAATTTGGTCAATTAAGTGGCCATTAATAAAACCGCACCCAATATTTATCCTCAACTGTTGAAAATGCGCTTTTGTACCCATCTAAGATTATCAGCGACTAGTAATGAACGGTAGATTTACTTTATTCGTAATCCTTTGTTGTAATCTCCTGTAGGATTTACTTAAATATAAGTAAGATTATTAATATCATTATTTTCTGTTAAATAGATTTATGTCTAGAATTTTGATGTTGTCCAGTTAAAAGAACTATGTCTTAATTTTAGTTCTACATAACTAAAAGTATTTTTATCTGGAATTGTTCAGTCGGGGAACGATTTTTCTATAAAATGTCTAGCCTGTCTGCTGTTTCTTCCACATTTACCATAAATCATCATCAAATAGTCAAATAAAAATTAAATCTTTATAAAAATAGATTTATCCTTTCTATAGTATAGTAGTTTCAGGATCTCCTGGCGGTTGACCTTCATAAAGATGCGCTGCGGAATTTTAAACAATTTGAAAAGTAGGCACGAACGAATATATCGGGAAGCGTCGGTAGCTAAAGTGCCATCCTAAATATGTTGACTACATAATAATACACGTTTAATTATTTAAAGCATTTTAAGTTAATATTATAATTATTGAAAGTAAAATTAATAATTGACACTTAGGTATGTATTGATTATCGACTGAACACTTTTATTTTAAAAATTCTTTTTAGTTACAAACTCTGTTGTAAACATAACCTAGCCTGTACATCAGCTGTTTTGAATAAGGAGAACAAAATTAATTATATTTACTCAGTGGTTATAATTTCATTACTACAAATTACACCAACTCCAACGGATAGATAGAAAATGAAGAAGTGATAATGTATCTTTAATCTGGGCTATTATCAGATCGGTAAATTTGAATACCTTCTTGATCGTAAATCTAACTCGTCTTTTAAGAATAGATGAAAGAAATCAAACACACGGATTAAAGACCACTGCAGTTCCATCCCAAAATTTGCCAGTGAAAAGTTTTACAAAATTCTCAACCACTTTAGTAATTCTGCATCGTTATCTATGAACACTAACACATACAATATTAGGAGATGACAAATTTATGACGTGAACTTATTACTAGTTTATAAATGATTGCCATTACGTTGTGCAGTTAATAAGAGGTATTGAATCTGTGTTTGGTTTTTATGTGGATTTTAGTGGACTTGTATATGTACAGAGTTCGATGTAACTTGTGTTGTTATTGTTACTTTTATGGTTATACATTACATTATAATTTAGTCACTGTACTGTGATGTGACTGTTATGGTGCCCCAAAAGAGCAGAATAACCCTTACAACGTATTAACTACCACGTTAAGATCATAATACTTTATTTTCTTTTTTCTTCTGTACAAATAACATGAATCATTTTGTTATTATATTTAGAGTGAAACTTTAAAATTAAATTTTGTATAAAATCTTTATCGTATTGCACTTTAACATTAATAAAACTATTATCTTTAGATGCATATATAAATAAATCGCATTCTGTTAAATTGTCCTTTTATTTTATGTCGTTTATCTTGAAAAGCACTGGTTTTTAGGCACAACACACATATTTCGGAGGTTCTCTTCAAAATGCCACAAGTGATAACATGCTGTGAATTCGCAATTGCTTCACCTTCCAAATAACCAAAAAGAGTAATTAACGATAAGCTATATCACTGTATGTAACTGATTATTATATAGATTCCGAATCACTACTAGTAAATTCTTCCTCACTTTCACCGGTATTAACTGTAAATATCATATCTTCTACTTCATCGATAAAACCTTCTCTTTTTAAATATTCCTCTTCAACCTTTTGTGTGTGTTTGCATACAGCTTCCCATTCTTCACGACCAATTGATTTAAATTTATTCTCTGCTAATTTGTACACATCTTCAAATTTAAAAGTAACATGATTTGCTACATAATTTTTAATTTGGGCCCAAATTAATTCTATTGGATTCAACTCCGGATGATAAGGGGCAGTCTGATTACTGAATGATTATGTTCAGCCATTAGTTTGTCGATTAAATAATTTTTCTGAAGTGGTCGATTAATTTTAATTTTGTCAAAGAGTTCTGGTTTTGTTTCACAGTTTTGAAATATAATCCCACGATCACTTAACCAGTTTTGCAAATCTGCTTTCTTCCAGGCACATGTTGGATTAGGCTCGGTAAGTATGTTGTGGTAGGACGCATTGTCGATTACTAACACAGAGTTAGGTTCAATATTTGGAATTAGTTTTCAGTTAACCATTTAATGTAGTTTTTAGAGTTCATGTCATCATGATAATCACCTGACTTCGATCCTGATTTAAACATTAGCAATGCGTTAGGTACGAATCCTCTTTTCCCCCCACAGTGTAACATTATCAGGCGCTGTCCTTTTGAAACAGGAGCTTTTGCTCCCTTGCCACTGTCATCGTACCATCCATGTGAACTTGAATGCGAACTGTGCAGATAAGATTCATCACTATAAACAATGTTTCTGTCTTCTTCACGGAACTTTTTCATTTTTCTTAGGAACGTGGTGCGTTTCGATCTTATTGCGGAAGTTTCCACCAAGACCTTCCTGTTGTCTATGGTCTTCTGCCATTTAAATCCCATCTTCTTTATAATACAACGAAACATACTTAATTTTCCTGTTACATGGACACCTTCTTCTTGAACAGCTGCAAACACCTTTTCCATTGTTGGCTTTTGCTTTTGAATGTACACAAAATTGTGAATTATTCGTCTCACAACTTCTTCATCACACTTGTCGATGGTAGATTTAGGTGCTGGCTTGTTAATCGTTTTCCGAGGTGACTCAAACTTGCTACCTTCAGGTTTCGATGTACCTTCCTTAGCGATGCGTTGAATTGTTCTGGTGGAAATGCCTGTTGCTTCTGCTACTCTTTCAAACACAAGATCCACAGGAATAATGAAATCTTTCGATTCCTTTTCACGCTTCATAAATTGAAATATTTTGTAAATGATTTCACGAGCTTGACTGTGAATAACAACTCCACTCATGTTTATTTTTAAACAATCTAGTGCGGACACGACGAAATATTAAAATGTGTCTTAAAATATCATTATATATATAACTAAAACAAAAAAAATTAGAATAATTACAACGGAAAGCAAAAAAGCAAATGGCTACTGTGATGACTACATTTGTGAGTTGAATAGTAGCGTTTTTTCCGAATGTGCAGCACGAATTTAAGTTTTCTGCGCATGGAGGGCAACAACCAGGAGATCCTGAAACTACTATAACAAAACCTTGAGAAATAGGTATTGTTGTATTTGCATTTACAGAGATCTTTACAGCAGTGCAAAAGTATATATGGTGTTCCATTAAAAAAATTTAAAGATTATATCACGTTACCCGTAATGTGATGTTTTAACGACGTCATTTTTTACTTACAATGAGCATAACTACCCATTGTTTGTAATGGTTAAATTTCAACATCGTAGTTCAGATACTTTTCGAGATATAAACTTGCTAACCTCATGGGACACATTGTAAAATATTCTGGAGAATTTGAGGTAATCGCTATACATACTAAACGTTTCAAGTTTCATTCATTTTTTCGTGTCTTTAATAACACGATGTGTATTGTTGGTTGCATATACAATACATCTAAATCTTTCCCGAAACTCTGACAAAAAAACAACAGTAGAAGTTATCAAAGACATGTAAAATTTGCGAATGTCAAAGTCATTACCAGATTTTACGTGAAAACTGTACGATCTCTCGGTATAAATTTAAATAGGGTAAAGTAGTAAACTCGGATTTCCCGGGTTTTAGGCACGACTCATTGCAGTAAAATAACCTAATTGACGTGACAATAGTTTTTTGGTTTTGTAACATATACAATATCAGCAATAAATGTAAGCTTTTCGCGGCTGCTGTTACTAAGATTATTATCTTCCGGGTTGAGCCGTGTTCATCCTTCCTTTCCTACGTTCTCTGCTTGACGTTTCGCTAACCATGCTGTTAGCTTCTTCAGAAGTTACTCTAAAGACTGATATGGTTGTCTTCTGCTCCTCGTTATATACCTATGTTCCGCTACGGTTGGTTGATGTCGATCAGTGACGGGTGGTTGGTTTCGATGGTTGGTTGATCTTCTGTTTGGTATTGACTAATTTTGTGGCGACATTTGTTTTCTTTGTTTTTTGGCGAAGAGTTAGTTTCCACGTGTTGCTTAATCGGTAACCATCTTCTCGATTGAAGTTTTTTTGTTTTTCATAATTTCTAAGGATTCTCTGATTATCCTTGGATGTAGTTAGTTAGTTATAGCTTCCTCGATGTGTTTTCCTTGTGTAACACCACACAAAAGGAAAACACATTATCAACTTCGAGGAAGCTAAAGTTCTAATAAGGACTAACAACTACTATCCAAGGATAATCAGAGAAGCAAACACGGAAACTAACTCTTTACAAAACAAAGAAACAAATGTCGCCACAAAAATTAGTTTGATACCAAAACAGAAGATCAACCAACCATCGAAAATCAAACTACCCGTCACTGATCGACATCAACCAACTGTAATTTAACATAGGTATAACGATAAGATAACAAACATCAGTCTTAGAGTAATTTCAAAGGTAGCTAACAGTGGTGTTAGCAAACCTCAAGCAGATGAACGTAGAAAGAAGGAGGAACATTTGTTCAACCCGGAAGATAATAATCTTAATATCAGTAAAATAATTTAGAAACTTATGTCGTGCTGATTATTTTATGTGCATGCAATGAAACGGTGTCAAACAATTTTTTGCTTCATTGATCTTAACTCTTAAATTTGAGCTTCAAGGTCTTCAACTGGTTTTTAATAATTATCAATTTTTTTTTATCAAACTCGGGTATTTTTTATTATATTGAAGAGTAGATTAAGTAAGCAAAAGATATTCACAATAAATTAATGATTACAACGTAACGAAGGTGATGTATTGTTACCTTTCACGTCATTATGCAGCTATTTTATGAATTAAAAGTACTATTTTATTTTACGGCTTAATTCATTATAGTGTCTTTAATTAGAAAAGAAATTAATTGAATGAGTATCAAGAGCTCTGCATTACCAAAGAAAACGTTCACAGTCAAAGACTTGTGACTTAATAATTTTTAAAAATGTGATTAAAATAGCGAATTAAATTTACAATATGCATAATAAGTATTGTAACAATAGTTTTTTATAAGTAATTGATGAATAAAAAAGGGCACCTTGTTACTGTTGCAACGCTGAAATTGCTACCGCTAGTGTATTTAACTTTTCCAAAAGCGGATTAACAAGATTCTAAGCATAATATTGATTTTCCTTAAACTTGATGTGGCAGACAAGGTTTATTTAAACTAAAAATTGCATTTCAGCAAGTCGTGTTAGAATTTAATGAGAATACTTTTACTGACAAGGATCTAAATATATGATCCTGTATATATAATATGGAAACAATTTTGGCTATTTAGTAGAGATTCACCAAAATTTTTTGGGACGATATTCTAAACAAAGTTTAAAGAAACACCACTTGAGAAAGCAAAAGAATTGTCCTTTGTTTTACACTTTTAAGTAATAACTTAAAAATCATTATTAGGTATTGTTGTACATACAGGAAACATAAACGGTTTTATTTCTAACTGTTATTACTTATTTTTATCTAAATCATGATGTAATGTAGATTTGTTTAAGAAAATGATTTGATACCAAATTCTTAACAAACCTAGTTAATTATACTTGTGTCTTTGGCAAGACGTGCTGCTAGGATTTTTATAGAAAATTGATTAGATCTACTATTGCTATGAAAATTTCGGATTGTTGTATACCCTATACGTTACGGCATTTTTTGAAGTTGAGAGCAAGTGTAGAATGTCTAATTTTCCTTCAAATGTAAATATTATTCTTAAGTTTAAAATGTAAGTATTTAGTATTTTGCAATTACGAAAATTCTAATCAATGTTCAGTTGAGCTTTCATATTATAAATACTTTTGCATAAACCTGTTCTTATTGAATTTGAGGTTAAATGAATTGTTTGCTTTGTATTGTAGATCGTGTGTAAACTATTAGACATAATACTTGCATCTGCAAGAATATGAAGGTATTTCTAAAGTTAAAAGTTTATTTTAAGTCAATACAGTTATTATTATGGATAAGACAGATATTTCGATTAGATGAATCAAGTAGTTTGTCTCACCACAGGTCTCTACAGATAAACAGAAGTTGGTGTTCTAACGACTTTATTCAAAATCAGCGAAGTGACTTACAAACATAAACAAATATTTGAAACTCATGGGATTAATAAAGATTTTAGAAAATGCCCGATTAAGGTTTTTAATGTTATGAATAATGAGAGCGTAAAGGTTTGTGCTTAAATTATTTAATTTGCTATTTCTCTTTCGACTTTCTATTTCAGGTTTACTAGAATCTAAGAGTCAACAAACAAGATAACAAGATTATTATTTTAAAACCATCCAAGAACAATTGTAAGAAATGTTGTAATTTCAATATGATTTTTTATTAAAGTGATTGTCGTTTTAAGTTTTAATTACATCGTATTAAAAATTCTTTTCTATAAATGTCTTAGTGGTCCTAAAGGTACCGATTTGTTTGTGGATATACAGAAGTGAAAGCTAATAGGCATTAAGCATGCAAAGCTGGTTTGGTCATAGAAATTTCATGCACATTTGCAATCATATTTGCTAGTATATTGAAGCAAACTTACAATTTTATCTTTGAAAGACTCTATTGTGTCGTGGGTTTTGTCGGTATAAACCTTCGAAGATATGTAAAGGCATAAAAAGAAGTCGTTGGGAGACAAACCTGGTGATCTTGGTGGCCAACTTTCCACCTCTTCCAATCTAGGTTCTAGGAAGTGCTTCATTTAAAGTTGTTTTATTTGATTGCATTATGTGCTGGACACCCATCATGCTGATACAAAACTACATTGACATTGAACGAACATTCATCGGCGAAGCCAAATATTCTTAACAAAATTCATATCATTATTGCGTATCTCCATTAATGTTTCACAAAATTCTTGCCTTTTGTCAGCATTGGTTTATGCTTTTAAAAATTTTATGAACTCTGACACCATTTACACCACTTATTGTCGAATACTAACACAGGACAGCACCGAGTACATCGATTTCTTCATCGTTATCCATCTTGTGGTTTTGTTGAACCTGCTTCGGATGCTTGTGTATAACGGATTCTCTGCCGATACAGAAAAGTGCAGCAAACAAAAGCAGAAGTGTTTCTAAGAAGCCACCACTTATACTACTTAACCATTTGAACTTTCTTAGGATTGTATACACACTCATTTTAAAAAAATTAAATTAGAGAATATTACAATACGGAAATCGCAATCAATTAATTGTATCGTATAACGTCAATTCGAAAATTTAGATAGCCTTAGTGAATCAATTCATTTTTTTCTATAGTAAATTTTATGTTGCGTTTTGCCAGAGACACACGGTATTATTAGACAACGCCAGTTACTATTTAACACTAAAAAGAAAAAATACCCAATGCTTCATCGACGAAACAAGATTTGTGTACATTTTTATTAAAGCCTAATGTAATGCATAATCAGAAAAATTAATGGGTTTATTGTAAAGAGTAAAACAAAATTGAAGAGTTGAATTTACAGTATACTGACCAAACATAAAACGAAAAGTGTAAAACAATTTCTCAAAAGAATAGATGTTACATATTGGACGAAATACATTCAACATGCTAAAAAGAAATGAAGTAGCGGTGGGATATTGAGCAGCGGTTGAATTTATAGAACCTTTAATTACTAGTATAGGTTGTAATGGAAGTTTAAGCTAGAATTTGGTGCAGATAAATCTAATTAAATTAAATGTTTTCTTAATTAATTTTTATGTAGTTGATTGATTTTGCATTACAACCTAGTAACCACTCTAAGTGGATAAGTGTATAGTCGATGAAACAGTATTTAAATCAAACAATTCGTATGCTAAAATTTAGTTAAATAGGTATTTTAAAGCTAAACGTTAAATTAATTTTTTTGTTACCATACATCAATTTGATTTTATATTTATATTATTTATTAGATACAATACAATTTAATTAAAAAAATAATATGCGATTATTTGCCATTCTAGAGCACCTTTGTTACAAAAATATTTTAATATTGCTCATGAACTACTTCATCAATAAGGTTGTTATTAGATATGTAATTATGGTCTCTTTTCTTTCTTGAAAAGTTGTGTAAAACACAGGCAGTCATTACTACTTTCTCTATATTTTTAATTTTAAATTTATAGCATGATGAAAAATTCTAAATCTAGCAACCAAAATGCCAAAACTATTTACTACTACGCGACATGCTTTTGGTAGTCTACAGTTCAATATTCCGTTTTTGTCTATCCAGATCTTTCTGACTAAATGGCTTCAAGAAGTCAAACCACAAAGAAATTGCCTTTTCTCCATTAAAGAAGTAGGGAAGTAATTTGTTACTATTAGGAAGTTCTGATATTTTAAAGCAGTATTTGTACCAACAACACTACCTAAGCAATCTGAAAAGTTCCATTTTTGTTCGTAGACTTTCGCAATTAACTTCCACTTCAATTCAGACTTTGAAAACTGAAACAAATGTTTAGGAAACAAAGAATATGAGTTTGCTGTTGGCTATAATGTAGTAAAAAGTAGTTAAATATTATACCTACCTTCAAATATTTCTTCTATAAAACTCGGTAGATGGTAGAATTTTTTCTAATGGATGTGGGTAAATCGTTGTCGAAAACTTTAAATCTTTCCAGTTGCTAGATAAAGCAGAGTTACTGTGAGCCTATCATGTGGAGCAATTGCTTCTCTTAAGTGAGCGTCTTTTTAGTAATGTATGGTTTTTACTAGATTAACAATTCTAAATATATTTTTCATCTATTCTTAAGTATTACACCAATCTCCCACCTCAAATTTCAGTTCATTTAATGGATTAATGTGAGAATGTATTTTTGGTCTCCTGACCTGTAAAGCACATTTTTCAGTTGTTCGTACTTGTATTGAAACTTGATTTTTACACACCATGCGATAAAGTACGCTTACTATGCGGTAAAGTATAGCTACTAAGCGGTAAAGTACGTCTACTATGCGGTAAAGTAGTGGCTGATTTAGGTGATATTTGAAAACGATTTCAAAATAAACTAAGTATAATATCCGGTAAATTAATTTAAAAATTTACTTTACACCATAGTTAACTCGATAATGTACAAAATAAAGGCGCATTTAATTTTTTTATTAATATATACGTCAGTTAAACAAATGAACTGACACATATTAGGTAGTGTACGTCAAAATGGTTAAACAACTTAAAATCAGTAGAAATAATTTTGTTTTTTTTTTACTTTTTGATGATGATTGTCAGCCAAAAAATATTATACAAATTTCTTGAGTATAGTGATTTTACGGCGCGACAGCTGCGTTTAAGAAACGAGACCGAAAAGCGAGTTCTTCATTAACTGTAATGTAAATAACTATTTTCGCTTTGAAAACTATTCGTTTATTCATATTGAGCGTCTTTTTTTTTATTGTTATGTATGAATACAACAGCTGCCGCCGCCACTGATAAAAGTTATCCCTCTTTCATGATGTTATTGACGCGACAACGATCGAAAATGAACTGTCAGAATTATCGTAGTATTAGACACTGACTTTTTCAACAGATATTTTGCTGACATATTGATTAATGTTAGTATACCTCAGTTGGTGACCGGTAACTTATGTGACATTTGCCGTATAAAATCATCATTTTAGGAAAAAATTAACAGATTTAGATCTTTGTAGTTGAAGTTCTTACTACCTTGCCACTTTACATATTCCTCATACTAAACAAAAAAAAATAAGTTTTCAGAAAATAAGTGGGTACAGTAACGGAACAAGTTATTTGAGAATTGATTAATTACCAAATTTTAGATAACACTGTGCAAATAATAAACATTCTGTATAAATTTGATGTATAGTAGCAGCAAAATTCCACTTTAATTATTTTTGTACCTCCAAAAAACCAAGTCATTATACCTATTGTGTTATTTAACGTGATTTTATTCACTACAATAAAAACATAATATCAATTATATTTTGTGACTACAGTAAAACTTCTATTTTCGGTTACCTCTTAAAAACGGCCAGCTCTAAAACCGGCCAAGTTTTCCAAGTCAAAAACCAATTAAACGGAAATATCCATATTAATGACCTTTCTAATAACGGCCACGGCCACTTATTTGTAAACTTTCTTAGAAAAATTTCCGGCAATTTTAAGTAAGGTCATTAGTAGACAACAGCTTAGCGTTTACATTGTGCATAATATATAATTGTTTCATTGTGTGAGGCTTAAGTAATTACTGGTATTTAAGAACAGATTTATAGAATTTGTTTGATTTACAGTAGACTGTCATTCCAGAAAAAGTGCAATTGAAAGACTCATTAAGCTCACCCCAAAAATCGTATTTTGCGTACATAGTTTGAGTTAGTATGTTCAACAATGCTGTTACATATAGACGTACAGAAAAATTACAATGTCGCTAAAAAGAAAACGTTTGTCTCTTAAAGAGAAAATTGATATAATTGTGAAAGTGTAAAGTTCAATACCAGTTCTAGAAAATTGGCTGAAAAATTTAGTGTTAGAAGAACACAAGTTAACAATATTTTAAAAAACACACGTGTTTTAAAAAATGACGCATTTTAAAGCTTCAAATGGGTAACTTGAGAAATTTTGTCAAAGACATAACATAACCTTTAAAACAATTTGCGGAAAGTCAACTGATATTAACCTGAACACTGTTGAAGCTTGGAAAGCAAAGCTGTCAGTAATATTAAAAAAGTATTCACCCATAAATGTGCTGACGAAACCGGTCTTTTTTACTTTGCAATGCCAAACAAAAAGTGCTCTTTAATAATCAATAAATGTAGTGGTAAAAAAACTGCAAAACAAAGATGGACAATTTCATTGGAAAAAGTAAATACCCAAAATACTTCAAAGGCTCTAATATTAACAAATTGCCTTAAAATGGGTATTTAATAAAAAAGTTTGGATGATGATAGAGATTATGACTTCCTGGCTAAAAAAATTTGATAAAAAAATGGAAAAAGAAAAATTGAAAAGTCTTATTATTTCTGGATAATGCCACGTCTCATCCCAAAGTGACTCTTGAAAATGTGAACGTTGTTTTTCTACCACCAAACACCACATCCCATTGCCATCTAGGAAATATCCAATACTTTAAGATAGCCTACAGGAAGTTTTTAATCAAAGGCTGCTAACATTTACAAATACCAAACGTCCTTTTGGTGATGCGGAAAAAAGTATCAATTTAACCATCGTTTTAGTTTGGATATCAGTAGCCTAGAGAAACGTTTTGCCTATTACAATTACTAAATGTTTTGCGAAAGCAGGATTCTCTGCAAGAAGATTTTGATAAAAAAGACAAAATTCTACTAACTCAATTTTTTCAACGCATAAAAATAAGTTTTTTTTCTTTCCAAAACGGCCACTTCTATATACCGGTCAGTTTTGCAGCAAATTTGAGTGACCGCTATTTAGAGGTTTTACTGTAATTAACACTGATAGTTAGGTCAAAAATTTAATTATGTATAACAAGAAATTAAACGCAAGATAAGAATATTTAAAATTTTATAAAAGTTTTGTGGGTTTATCAATTTTTTTCTCATTTACACGTCAAAAATTGCTTTTTTTCAAATAATACCTTAAAATATACACCTAAAATTAAAGTCCTTGAAGCTACGGTAAATAGGAAATTAGTTTTTTAGATAACCATTACGTTTATTTATGAGATGGTCATAAAAACGACAAAATATATAGAAAGAAGTGAACAGACTTAATTAAAACACTGTATTATTTATAAGGGTGTTAGTATTCTGATGTAGATACAAGAAGTGATTGAACTTTTCTGCAATTTTATGTAATTCATAAAATGCACATTAAAAGATTAACTTCAAAGCCTATTATATTTATAGAATAAATAATTCAAACGGATGCATTATCAAAAAAAAAAAATGCAACAGTTTTATTTACAAGCAACAAATAAAAAAACATTATAACTATATGAAAAGAAAAAGATCAATTAAAAATTGAATTATATTATTTTATAGAGTTTACTGACATATTTTGTATCTATAAAAATGATTTTACCATTTAGAACCAAAAGTTTATTGTTTAATTTATATACAGACAATTGTTTTGGTTTAAAGAATCGCCTTCAGTTAATACAACTTTTTTCTTCAATTTGAACTAACAAATTTGAAATTGACTAAAAAAATTAGCTTTCAGATATAATCATCTGTTTTTATTTTGCTTTATCGATGTGTAAGAACGTTCTTAATTGATCTGAAATTAATTTATTTTAAAATTGATTGAAAAAAATATTCAAACAGCTTAAAACTAAAAAAAAAACACTCAACAACACACACGTACTATTTTTGCCAAGTAATTGTTATTTTCAATACTTAATATTAATGTTGAAAAAATAAATTTCTTAAAAACATTTGAGAAAGTTATATTGTTAGTGTATGTATTTGATAAATGTCTGTTACTTGGCACAACAAAATTTTGACAATTAAAGTAAAATACTGTTTAATTACTTCATTTAGTAAGTTATAAATGTAATGTTTGCATAAGAACTTAATTGATTTATGATGCTTTAAGGAATAATTTGTTATTAAAACTCGAAACTTTGCGACGTTAATTTAATACAAACTTAATGTTCCAGTTCTCCTTCACCAAAGGCTAAAAACAAAATTGACTTCAATTAAGTATCTACTTTCAATAATAAACTAATTGAAGTTTTGGTATTTATTAAATAAAATTAATAATATTTATTACATAAAATAATACAATATAATTGCTGTTATGAAATTAAGTAGTAGTTTGTAATAACTTTATAAATAATATATTTAGGAAAAACATTTAAAAAAATGCATAAAAACTTTAGATTTAAGAAAAAGATACATAAAATTGATACTCAATAAATAATAATTAAAATAAACTTACATATCAAATAATAGTATATTAGAGTAAGTCCGGGACAGATGGCCATGAAGAAACATTTTTGATGATAGTTCGGGTTTACATATCATAACCAGAAATATGTTTAGGTACATTGTTATGTTATATCTTGCCTACAAAATAAACCAAATATAATAAGTATACAAGTAAACGTTTTACGAAAAATTTTGCAAAATTTAGAATAATAACAATTAGCCATCTCTCCCACGTACTATAGGGGAGACGGTCACATCACTATGGGATAGTTGGCCATAGCAAGAAATGTATTTTTGTTAAAAGAAACAACATATAAATAAAATAATGCCTTGGAAATGGTGTCAAGTAACATAATTATTAAGTTCTTACTGAGTTGTAAAATATGTAGTAAGTATACCTACTTTGCCTAAAAACGTCTTCTCAATAAACTAAATTTAGACTACAAATGTTATGTAAAAAATTCTGAAATCTTTATTTCACATTTTTTAAGCATCTCTTTTGGCATCTGTGACACATGTCTATATATTTTGTTTAGGACTCGTGTAGCCAAAACTTACATCGTATACAACAAATCCAGTCATCTTCTTTTGTTGTAGATTTATAATCTTCACCACATCTAACACATTCATTCTCACCAAAATCTTCGTTTTCAGATTAATTACTAGGAAATGTTGTTTCTTCTTTTTCACTGTCACTACTTGGTGGCGAATTATTTTTCCTCTTTTTACTGTTATTTACACAAGTTTTACCTTTTTCAATTTGATTTTGGTAACATGTTCCGGCAAGGTTAAAAGAATGGTTACCTTCTTTGCACCATTTCAGTCAGTTTTGGCACAAGTCAAATTTCTGAAATGACTTTTGTAAATAGCGACATGCTCTTAACAGATTGCTTTAAGGTGCTTGGTTGTGGTTCTTTATTTTTAATGTTTCGTTGGTTGTCATCATTTGAACTTGTTTGACGTTGTCCTGTTTGTCATGCCTTGTCTTCTTGAATACTTATGTTATTATCTGCTACAGAGAAAGCGTAGTCACGGATTGCATTGGGATTGAAGGGATAAATCCCTGTAGCTCTAAATCCGGCGACAGCGTTTTCAGGGGTAGCACATTTTCCCCATCATAATTGTAGAAGTTCACCAAACTAGTAGCGAGTAATACGCCGTTCAGGATAGGCTGTCATTTAAAGTTGGAAGGCAGCGTAGAAGTGATTCTTTACAGACTTAAATATATTTCAAGTGGTTGGAAGTAGGTGTGGCTTGTTGTGTTGATCCCAAATTCAAGCATTTCTACAGAACTTGAATGTGATTCGTGGCCGTCTAATATCAAGAAAACTTTGCCACTTAAAAAACTTTATTCACATATGCTGATTTTATAGACATGTAGAGAACAGACCCAGAAGGCACGTTATCGGTATACTCATCCTTTTTTGATTTTACTTTTCATCACGAAGGAGGGTGGCAAAACATTTCCTTCCGCATTACAACAAGCTATAAGTGTAATAGTTTTACTTCTTTCCGTTGATGTAATGTTGAATACGTTTTTTTAACCTTTTGCAACCTCCGGACGGGTGTTGAGCTGTAGGGCTGACTCGTCTATGTTAAAAAGATGTCCACGTTTGTTATATAGTTCGTTCTCTTCTAGACATTTTTTTAACAATTTGAAGTATTTTTCTACCTCATCACGATTCATTGCGTGAACGCGATTAAGTGATACATTTTCCGATTTTCTTAGTGACAAATTAGTATTTAACATTAATAATTAAGCAATGAATTTTGATTTAGTGTATAAGATTGCCTGGTTATGTTCGTTTTGTTTAGGCATTTATTTGTGTTTATTGGTTAGTCTCTTTAAGAGAAATTATTTTGTTTTGATAATTAGTTAGTGAGACCTAAGACTGTAGTTTGTAGAATTTTGATCAGTAGGTAGTTGATTGGGCACGTTGGTAGGGGACTTCCAGGTCACATTTTTTTTGTGGTGACCGGTTATTTATCAAACTATTGTATTTTCCTTTATCTTTCACTTTTTCTACTGAAAGAAGAGTGAATAAAATATAATCTTACTTGGATGTGACTGCTACCTTCTTTCTTTGTCCTTTTCTTCTTACTTTCTCTTCTTTCGTTCTTGTGTAGGGGCTGCGGGGTATAGTTGTGGAGAGATGTCGGAGCTTTGTTTCCGGCAAGGCTTAGCCTAGCCTAGGACAAAAGCTTTTGGGAGGCCGTAAGGCATTTTTGGGTTTAAGTCTGAGTTAAAGGTAAACCGATTAGCCTTAACTCCCTTCGACAGATCTGGGGTCATAGGCAAAACAAAAGCCAGGCAAGTTGTTCTAGTCCTTTACTTTTTTGGCAATTTTCTGAGGCCCGGGGCAAGACTAAATCCTTTCCTGGGTGGGGAAGAAGTTGATTCTGGAAAGGAGTAGTAGTAGACGTCGTGGGTGGCGTAGGGGTAGAATTTTGCTAGGGGACCCGACAGCACGCTTCTCCACCTGGTCGCAAGGGTCTTGGAAGTAGTGTTGGCTTCAGCGCTACTCACTCGACACTCACGCCGACTATGAAACTCTTGACTGCAATAATTTTTCCAAGGTTGTCCTAGCCTTTTGTTTTGGGTTTTATCCTACATCCTTAGTTTCCTATTTTTTACTTTTACCTATCCTTTAGGGTTTCTTTTGGAATTTAATCAAAAAGTTTTTTGTATTAAAGGTTTGGGTTTTAGCCGTTTTTAGGGCAATTTGTGTCTTTGGCTTTAACCAAAATTTTCTACCTTTTTCTGGCTTTCTTTTTTCGGTTTAGTGGTATAAACTCTACTCTTTGATGGTACTGGGTTTTCTTGAAATTCTACATTTTGGTAGTACTACGACTTTATTGACTTGCTTACAAATATTTTTTCATTTGGTTGGGTTTGTCAATGGGTTTGGTCCTTTACTGGATTGTTTTGTTTGGGATGGACTTTATGCGACTTTTGATAACTACTCATCGGCGTTGGGGTTACATTCATTAAGCCAAATCTACGGTTGATTCTTCTTGGGGTTGGGTTTTCATGTCGTAGGGGTTCAGTTTTTTAGTTTTTTGTTTTCTAAGTACGTTTAGTAATTCCTTTGCAAGTCTTAGTGTTGATAAGGGGAAAATTATGGTACGTTCCAAATCCGATGTAGGATTACATTTGCCGTTTTGAGAGATCATTTGTGCAATCATACAAATTTTGTATGCTGATGGGCAGGAATTTCTAGGTACGTCTCTGTGTAAACTATCCTTGACACATTTGATTCGTAAGGTGTCACCCCTTAGAGTAAATGCTTGTCTGACATTTTGTCGTTTGTGTTCGAAGGAGGTTATCTTCCAATCTAAAGCTGTAGGAAATTCACATTTTATACATTTATACAAAAACGTAGTGGATGCCTTGAGATTACAGATATTTTTGGTTGTTGGTGAATTCTCTACAGGTAGTTATTACAATAAACACGTCACTTGTTTTTCTCTATTGGGAATTGGTATTTTACAGCTTCTTTGTTTAGCTCTGGATTTATACTACTAAGATCTAATGTGCCAATACTTGTTGACAACTTCGGGAGTCAGTTAAATCTTTAGCATAGTGGGAAGTTTACGGGGTTACAAACTGAAGTGAACACCTGTAACGAACGTACGCATCAATACCATCCCATCTCTATTTCTTGTCTTGCGGGACATATTTTGATAAGCAAGTGGTTACTTTAGCCGCCTATATTAAACATTGGATTCCAGAAGCTTGGGTTTTTCCACCAAGTATTCGGCAAGTAACAATTCCGACTCCAAATTTCAGTTAAGTATTCTCGTCTGCCTCACAGACATTGTAATTGTTATGTTAGTAGGACTAGGACTTAGATTTAGTGGCGATTCATGTAGATGGTTGGTTCTTATTTTAACACGCAAACCACGTATTACATTTTCATGCTTTAGTGTACTGTAAAATCTATGGTAGAATACAGCTTCCTTAAATCAGAGCACGTGGTGTCAATCGGGTTTAATTTTGAAGATGGCACAAATATATCCACTCTACTTTTAGTTAGACTGAGATAGTAAAAATTAACTATAACATTCCTTGCTTCTGAAATAGAAATCAAAAATTTTCTGTTTTTGAATTAATTGAAATAACTATTGTTTTGAGAAAAACTTACAGTTAATTGATGACGACCGTATAGGTCGATGGTGATAGATCTCACTACTATTTTGATTTGTGTTAATTCTACAGTAACCTCTAAGCAAACGGCTACTATAAGTTTTGGTTTATAAATAAATAATATTAGTAACTAGATTAAAAGCCCGTCGATTGACGGGAAAATTTTAATTCATGAATTTAATAATGTTAGACCTATGGTAGACGGAAACGTCACTGGCTCCGCCTTTAAATGGAAATTTTTGGTTTTTGGATTTTCCCCGTTGGTTTAAAGGCAAGGCCTATTGGCATGCTAAATTTAAGTTACTACGACGTCTAAAAGTACCCGTTTAATTTCGGATACAGGCATGAAAAAAATAGGTGCTTTATTATATAGAATAAGTAATGCTTTATATGTTGATTTGTGACCCTATTTTTAGTTATATTTCATTAAAATATAGTCACCTCCATCTCTAACATCTGTTTTTATTTATTTTGCTGCGGAAGTTCGTAGCAGATTATATCATTATTTCGATCAACAATTGAAACAATTATTATCAACATTTTTTTTTGTAAATTATTAGATTTATTGTCGTTTAGTTTTGCATGGTAGCCAATCAGGTGATATAGTTTGACGTTGTAATTGAGGACATCAATAAATAAATATGGGCAATGTTGGTTTAAAAGAAATTGCGGACAATGGTCACAAAATTAAATATTTAGTACTATTATCTTTTCATTTAAATTTAGATTATGAATTTCAACATAATTTCAAAATTCTTAAAACTAAGGTAACCCAAAGTGAATTCTATCTTTTAATAAACTTAATTCTAAAACCAGTAAATATACAAGTTTTACACTTTGCATGCAAACTCTCAATTTAATAATATACGCGAGTTCTTAAATTATATCTTGCATCGCTCCAGGTGCTTGTAGTAGTATTTTCATGAGATTGAAACGAGAATTTCAAAATATACTATTTACTTCTTACAAGAATGTATATTCAGTGTCTGATAACGCACACGCTTATTAAGTCAGTGATTTTATATTTGATATTATAAATTGTACTCAATAATTTAAATAGTTTCCTAAATTGTATATTTTGGTTTGCAATTTACACAATGAAACATTTTTTAAATGAATATCATGCAAAATTCATTACTGGTAAATTTTAAACAAAGACTAGATAACAGAGAGTTATTGATTAAATGTCAAAATATGCCCTGTTTTATAACAAAAAATTGATTTGAAGAGATTACAATTACTTTTATTGATTATGTGACTGTGGATAAATTAAATTTTTACAAATCGTTTTTTAATTTTAAATTTGCATTTTTTTTTGTAAATGCGTAGGGGATAATAAATATTGTCAAAAGAAAAACTAACCAAGACAATAATTAATTTAATACATTATTAATATTTAAACATTTTATTTATATTCATAAGTTTCCTATATCCTCGTAATAAATTATTTGGTAAACCAGTAAAATACTTCCGGATAATCTAAAAACAAATTAAGTGAATTTTAATGTTTTTAGTGTATTAACAGTTTTTTATATTTCAATTAATTATTGACAAGTTTCAGTAAGTTCGTTAGAATTTATATAAGTGAAGCAAATTTGTAATTAATAATAAATTCTAGTAAGTTAGTGCTCGTAAAAGTTTTCAAACTAGTTAAATTTAGTGTTGTAATCAAGCATGAAAAACAATTTGTTTAAATCCTTTTCTAATTTAGCTAAGATTGTTTAATTGTACAATAAAACCATAATAGTATAAATTTGCATATATGAAACCCTAAACAACAATTAACAACAACAGAACTGCAATATCTTTGACCATATTAGATGCATTTAAACGGCGAAACTCGATGCCAAGTTAGTAAACTTAAGTAGATGACGGACGACAGGACAAAGTTCTTGTAACCTAACGACCCTGGACCTCGTTATAGCCGACAGGCTCAAGAACAACCCTTAAGTGATCGCCTGCGGACCTGCTGCCACTGATGATTGCACTAACAAGGGAAGGCTTGGTCTTTTAGTATACAATTGGGTCACTGCTTGCCACATACACAAAGGATTTCATTTTTATTTTAGCAATTATTCATAAAAAAACCTTTTGATAAAAACCTATTATGTTATAACATCAAACACATGTACTAAATGTATCGTAACGTAAGTTTAATAAAACAGTAAACTTATACATAATATTTCCAACACTTTACAAAATTAAATAAATTATTTGTGTATAACAAAATTGAAATTAGTGGGAATTGACAGTATTTATCTTATCAAGTTTACATTTGAATGTGTATAATTTACTATATGGAAATAAATCATAGTAGCCACGTATATTAATTTAATTAAAAAAAAACTGCTATTTACAGAACTACGAACTAATATTGTAACAAAATTAGCAATCATTGTTTCAATTAAGTTGCTGTATGCAACTTGCACAATTTTGTTAATTAAACACAAAATATGCGTGATTTTCGGGATCTGAATCTGAATCAGTACATTCTGCAACTATTTTCGGTTAATATGTGTTTGTTGAAATTTTAGGTTTTTACTAATTTAGCATTTTATTAATGATTAATATTTAAATTATATTTTTGGTCTCCTGACGTGTAAACATCAAATTAAGATTAAAACTACACACCCTGAAACGTCATGATTACGTACAGTGCACGCACAACGTGCGTAAAAATTACTCAAATCGTTCGCCCTTAAAGGGGGTGTGAAGTAAAAATCAAAGTTGTAGTAGAAAAAAATATAAGAACAAATTTTCAAACCGCATTTGTCTACGACCAACTGTTTCCAAGATATAAAGTGTTCAAAAACAAAATTTATAATGTGTGACGTCATACCGACATCAGCCACCGTGCAACAAGACCGTACGCATATACTGAGTCGCATTCCCTACTATTTGCAGTGTTATTTAAGTGTTACTAGATCGATTACATCTTAGCTAATTACCTGTAATGGCATTTGGGTTTGAACCTAAATTCACCAAAGATGAAATTAAGAATATGGAAGATGAAAATCGTCGAAAAACAAATGAAGAACGTAAACGAGATAATGAAAGACTGAACAATATAAACTGGTGTAAATGTACAAATTGTGTGCAAATGCCGAATGGAAAGGAATGTGTTTGCTGTTGGGAAAGCGATGTGATCAAAGAAGTGAAATGTGAAAATATATGCATTACATTGCACGACAGTTTTTCTAACATTGTCCTTAATTTGGATACATTGAATATGGTTAGGCATAATACCATTCTGATGTGTAAAAGCAAGACTGAGAAAGAGAAGTATTTCCAGGTATCCAACAAACTATGGCGCCATTTGGCTTACAAAAATTTTGTTTCTTGGGTGAATTCGTGGACATCTATTGGACGATTTAACAGAATTGTGGTTCCTGCTTGTGTAGTTACACAGATTCGTGAACGTTTCCCAGAAATAGACGGTATATACACTGGTTTCAAAGAATACCAACATGATGACGAAGAAATTTAATATTTTATTAATACTCATATTTGTGTTATAAACAAAATAAAATAAACTTAAGATTACTTTGTTTTACAATGTGTTAAAGGATTGTTGCTTTAAAATAGGTATAATTGGTACACCATGATCCTTTATAATTTAAATTATAATTTTACTACCGGATTCGATGGTACGTGCCATTATTATCCACTAAAAACTAGTTAATTAAAACATTGAAGTATAATCTTACAAAGATTAAAGAATAAAGGTTTTTAATTTATAACAACTTGTTAATGCAAGTTACGAAAACGAGATAAATGTTTTCTTTGGCTTCCATTAAAGTTGGTTTCGAGTTTTATAAATATTTTTAGGCACTTCGAAATTTAAGACTTTAAGTTTGTCAATGGTAGGATTATAATTCACGATCTGATTTAAAAGATCAGTTTTCCATTGTGAACTTTTATTTTCATATTTATTTTGAAGTGCCATTTCTTGGACATTTTTGAAAATTGCACATCACCACCGACAATTTGTCTTCCGACGTTATTATTGTGGTCCAAAATTGCCAAGATAGAGCGGATATACATACCACCATACGAAAATGTATCCTTTTAGGCACGTATTTAAGCCTAACGTTATGATAGCTTTCCAAGGAGCTTGTGTGACAATAGTGTGAGGCATGCTTTAAATCATTTAGAAATGTCTTGTTCATTACCTCATTCTGTAAAGCTTGATAATCCGAAGAACCAAATCTGATCCATTTTATTTGACGTTCCTCAGTCTCAGTTAAAACTGGATGGCCACAAGTTTTAGACTCTCCATTTTCGTTGGTCCACTCATGAATGTTACAAATATGGTTTAGTAAAGAGGTAAATTTTTCTACCACCAGTTGCGGGTTTCCTTTGCTCGACTCTGATGACCACCACAAATGATTTGTTATTGCACGATTCCATTCAGATAAAAGTCTCGACTTTTTTTCGGCTTTGCCTAATTTTTTTCAACAGACTCTTAGACAAATGCCAAACATCAAATTCATGATGAATGTTTGGGTAATTTGTTCTTAATAAAACTCCCACCCCACGATGTCTGTCCGATAAAAACAGTTTCACCTGCAATTTTGAAGTAATTACACTTAGGGCTCTTTCGCAAGCAGCTTTCTCCTAAATCACCGTCTACTAATCCTCTTTGTAACAGTACAAAATCGAGAATTTTGTTTGTTTTAATATCCATAATGGAGTACGTAATGTATTTCGCACTAAAACCAGGAGAGTCGTATTGTCCGTCACCTGCAATCCATAGTTCTTTATTTTCTTTGGCTTCATCATACATATCACTGCTATATTTCAACCAAAAGTTTTTGACAACTGGAGCAATATTAATTTTTATAGTTTTATAATATGTGGAATTTGAAAGAAATAGCAGGTTCGCCGTTTTGGCAAAATTAGCAACAGGAACAAAATTTATACCGTTTATCAATAAAGCTCCACATAATCGAACAAGAAATTTGGGTGGATTTTCACAAGAAGCCCACTTGTTACAGTGACCGGCTTGACATTTATACCTCACATATAGCACCGGACCTTTGCAAATTTGTTTCGTTTCTGCAACTAGTGAATTACATATGTTACAAAATTTAAATAGATTTTTCAATGTCTTGATTTCTACTATAACATACTCAAAGTTTACTTTGTCCCCTTCGTAGCATGATCTTCACCGTCGCTACTTTCTTGTGCTTCACTTTCCTGCTGATGTCTTGGTTCGTCATATTCACTGTTACTACTGTCATCATCCGTTAATAAGTCACTGAAATGTACAGATTCGTCGGAATCTACACTTTCAAACAGATAAGAATATTTGTAAAATGTTTCAGATCCGAGTTCACATTGAACTCCTATGTCATCAAATTTTCGTTCTTCTGTTGCTAAATCTACTTCCATCTCACTATTATCTAAAAGTCTTATTAATTTCTTCTCCCTCTACCTCATCTTGAACTTCACGAATAATTTTTTTCGAATGTATTTCGAACTCCTGATTTTTATCTTACTGGCCAATGAATTTTTGTCAGTCACGATACCACACAACAAAAGTGAAGGAATCGCGGTTTTCTTTAGTCTTCTTTTAACCTTCTCATTAGGTAATAATTCTTTTATATAACTATGTTCAAAATATACTTCCGTAAAATGAACGTTACATACTACGTGGTTGTGGTTAGGTGAAAAATTTTTTCTATTTATTCTCATTTTCCATGCTTTGTATCGATAAGGTTTCTTGTCTTTTCTTGGAAAATTGTGTAAAGAAATAGACGGAGTTTTAAGACTGTTATTACAGCCAAAAACACAACAATTCGGCATTATTATTGCACAATTATACAACTGATGCAGCTGACTTACACCTTTCCCGCGTATGTAATCGCTTGCAACATTCACAGTCTGGTGTCGGTATGACGTCATGCGCTGCTGCATCGAAATTGAAAATCATGTATGATGGAAAATATTGGGCCTAGTAACATGCGGTTTCACCATTGTTCTTAGGTTTTTTAAATTATTAAAAAAAAAGTTGATATTTTGCTTCACACCCCTTTAAGGTACATTTGTCAATAAAAAATCTCTTTATAGAACAAAAATAATTTTACTAAATCAACAATAACACAACTTTTTACTCTTAAATGGTAATAAATAAATTAATTTGGAATATTTTCCATGTAAATGATTAGCGCCATCTTGTGTATTCTGAATTACAGTTCACTTTTATGACCGATATTGACAATTGACAGCAAAATATTTGTTAATTTTAGATTATTACTATTTCAAAATCGTCGGTCAAAAATTTAATAAAAATCTTGTGCATTAAATTATTTTTCCGTCGACCGTGCATTTATGACTTACATTAACGTTAACAAAATCGTTCATTAATGACCCCTATTAATGAACGATTTTCTAGTAATGAACGATTTGAGTATAGGCAACTAAGCATACACGTGTATACCTGAAATTTGCCATTTTATCTGTCAATCAAATACAATTTGAAAATGTAAATAAATTGTCTGTCATAATTTGTACCAAAGCAAATTTTAATAATAACGAATCAACAATAATTTACAGTTGTAATAAATCTTTAATTTGTTCACACAAACTTTGAGACATATTTGTACTGTATACAACATTCCGATGACAACACTTAATAACATTTAACGATGTTTAGCTTATTTATTTTACAAAGTATTGCCTCACACTGTTCTTCAATACTGTTTACTCAATGTGCAAAAAAAGGAATGGCCCGATAAACATTCCGACTCTTAAAAATATCTTTTGGGGTGTAGCGGAACCACTTATAAAAATGTTTTTTATAAACTCTACATGAGCATGTTGTGTGAAATAACATTAAAGGGAAATTAAACTTCATCGTTAAAGAATCTTAAGCTGGAATACACAATAGCGACATGAATAAATATCTTTGTTTGGCATGATGTGACAAGTCATTATCAAAAGTTCAACTTGTTTACAGGCAGCGTAGAGACATACTTGGACTTTTTGTATCATTTATCAAACATTGTCAACCATTTTGGTTTGGTCTTTGTAGGTGCATCACTATTTTGAATAAGCACCAATCCGTTCTCACAAAGAAGATGTATGCACTTTGTTTCGCTGTGATGAAAACTATTGTGTTTTGACACAACAATTGGAATTTAGTACCTCAATTTCCCATCAACTTAGTGACCTTAATTAAAATACTGTTGTCAAATAGCTATAGAAAAGACGAAAAGGCAAAGAATAATCAAATACAAAACTCACAAAAAAGTAAAAACAATGAAGTTAGGTTATATGTTATACAATTAAAAATTTGTGGTGAGTTCACAAAACAGTACTTTCTAAAGGTGCGTTCACAATAGCATATCTTTTCTAAAATTATTAAATTATAATTTTATTAAAATTACAAAGTACGGTCGACGGATAAGTTGTGTAACTAACTCTTGAATTAAACGGCGATTAACAATCTCAAACATTAACGCTCTCGCTTCGTTCACGCGTTAAAATATCTCGATTGTTAATCGCCTTTAATCATCACTCGTTTGTTAAATAACTATCTTCCGTCGACAAATGAATTTATGACTTACATTAACGTAAACATAATCGTTCATTAATGATAATTATTAATAAACAATTTTCTATAAATGATCGATTTTAGTATAAACAACTAAGCGTGTATAATACCTAAAGTTGCCATTTCATCTGTCAATCAATGGTTCATTAACTCGCTTTGCTCAAGTGTTAAAAATATCTCAATTGTTAATCGCCTTTATTAATACACTCGTTTGTTTAATATCTATTACAGCGTTTAATAATTTGAAGCACGACGCGTTAGCGGTCGCGTTGTAAATTTAGACACCTTGCTAAAATTGAGAACACCTTTACTGCTTCAAACGTTTGCCAAAACGAACTATTTTCGTTTTATGAAAAATTTGTTTTCAACAATAATACTAATAATAATAATAATAATAATAATAATAACAATAATAACAATACTAATAATACTTTTATTACAGGAACCTACAATTAGATGTAAAAAAAGAAATTAAAAGTTGGGAAAATTCAAAACAAATCACAGTATCATAGGTGACAACTAAACTATGTCGTAGTACATAAATTAGAAGTCGGTAACCCATTCCAAAATTAAACTTCATAATATTTGGCCTTAACAAAAAGTAAATTGTGACGTCAAATAAATTAAATGAAAAAAGAATCCTACATTGAGATTATTTATAATTAAATTCTGAAATTTGGATAAATTCTGATAGAATGAGAATTGATTTACTTTAGATAATTTATTATAAATCAATAAATGTAAAATAAAATTCCCATGCGAACCACAATAACATTTAATATTTAATTCCTGCATTTATTTGTTTTATTCGTTTGGTAAATTTTTATTTTCTTTTCTGATGTAAGTGTTATGTATGGTGCCTTAGAAGATAAGTATAAACATGATAGTAAGGGACGAAAACGTGTGCAATTGTGGATTGATTGGTTTTAAGAAAGCATTTACTTCAAGGTTTAGGAAAACCACTAAAACTCTTACCAACCATAATATTTATACCGTGTGTCTCTGGCAAGACGCAACATAGAAATGTCCCTATAGAAAAAAAACTGAATTGATCCACTAAGGCTATGAAATTTTTGTATTGACGTATACGTTACAAATATTTGTTATTGTGTGTTCTTTATTGTAAAATTCTCTCTGAGAAAGTTCAAATGGTTAAGGGGGTATACAGAAGTGAAAGCTATAGAAACACTTCTGCTTTGTTTGCTGCACTTTTTCCGGATCGTCAAAAAACCGCAGTGTACACAAGCGTCCGAAGCAGGTTTAACAATACCAGAAGATGGACAACAATGAAAAAATCAATAGACTCGGTGCTGTGCAACTTAACCCTAATATTACTATTCGACAACTAAGTATCAACGGTGGTGTAAATAGGTGGCGAGTTCATAAAATTTTAAAAAGCATAAACCGATGCTGACAAAAGGCAAGAATTTTGTGAAACAATAATGAAGATACGCAATAATGATATGAGTTTTGTTAAGAATATATGCTTCACCGATGAATGTTCGTTCAATGTCAATGTAGTTTGTATCAGCATGATGGGTGTCCAGCACATAATGCGAATCAAATACAACAACTTTTAAATGAAGCACTTCCTAGAACCTGAATTGGAAGAGGTGAGGAAGTTACTTGGCCACCAAGATCACCAGGCTTGTCCTCCAACGACTTTTCTTTATAGCCTTACTTATCTTCGAAGGTTTATACCAACAGAATCCACGAAACAATTGAGCTTTTAAAAGATAAAATTGTGAAAGTTTGCTTTAATATACCAGCAAATATACTCTATTTGGGGCACTGTTTAGCAGTAACCCAATCAACATTGCTATGAAATGATTGATAGTTGAGTCACTTCTAAGTGTCACTGCAATGAAAATGTTTTGATACAAAAATATTGGTGTGATTTTCGTAACTAATAGATACCATGTGGAGTTGAATACATTGTTGCCGTTGAAAACGTATCATTTTGGTATAAATTTAATACAAAAATTTAAACACCGAAAGTATCCGTTTAGCCGTCGTTTTCATGACATCATTGTGGTATAAATTGAACACAAAAATTTAAACACCGAAAGTATCAATTTAGCTGTCGTTTTCATGACATCATTGTGGTATAAATTGAACATAAAAATTTAAACACCGAAAGTATCAATTTAGCTGTCGTTTTCATGACATCATTGTGATATAAATTGAACACAAAAATTTAAACACCGAAAGTATCAATTTAGGTGTCGTTTTCATGACATCATTGTGGTATAAATTGAACACAAAAATTTAAACACCAGAAGTGTCAATTCATTTATGCATCATTCATGAAAAAGTTGTGCATGTTTATTCTTATTGGTCATTTGACACAGTTCTATCGATTACTGATCTGTTTTGACAACCTTATATATTAAGTGAATAAAAATGTGATGCATACAAGTACATTTTAATACCATATGTAATTTTAATAAATGAATGAGAGACAACAGGTTATTTTGTTAGAATTTATTAAGCTTGTATCGACACGAAAATGTTTTGACGTCAAATTCTTACAAAAATTGTATGGTGGTTGTAACCATAAGTAAATATCGAGGTATTTTTCCACTGGGGATTAGTACAGAGATAAAAGAAAAAAGGTTTTGTGTTTACTAAATGTGAATGTCTACAATTTGTTAAAAAATACTTTATAATGCATTAAGCAATGTTTACTAAAAAAAATTAGGAAGGGTAGAAAAGAAATGGCGGGAATTGGTCACATTGTATATGGCCACATTTTCTATTCATTGTAGTACCTATTTGCATTTTTATACCGTGTGCTGTGAAGTCTTAACTAAAATGGCTGCAGTAAGTGCTATGTTACTTGGAAGAAAATTGTTTAGTGTCGTTGAATTCACGAAAGACAATTCTGTCGAGGCGGTTCCGACAGCATGGATTCACGAAAACAACGTATGTTCCTGGCCAAATAAATTACCAGTGCGTTTTCGTACTTTGCAAGAAGATGCAAGTTCAACTCCGGACAATAGTTGGCCGCTTTTTGAAATAAATATAATCAAAACATACGGTAAGACAAATAGCTATTTTACCTAATCAGTTGGAACGAATTATTTTTGTAACGAATGGCTAGATAAACAAAGCAAGAGCCTTTTAATTTCACGAGTTTTGTTCACGTATTATATTAATTTCTTACTATATATTTAAATAAAGATTTATTCAAGATTTTTCTATAAAAATTTAATAAAATTAAGCGGAGCCTGTACTCGTAAGTTGCTCTAAAAAGGACGATTGTGTGTTCTTAATCATTGTTTTATACCACTTGTATTAAATTTTACAATCTAATTTTTTCTGTTTTTTATCCGTGATATTTTTCTTAAAAACCAAAACTTTTATGTTTTCGTTTGCTTGCTGACTCGGAAAGTTTCAAAATTTTTGTTTTTCGTAATTCGTTACAAAAAGTGAATTTTGACATAAAATTACAAAATTTATACGGCTAGTAGTACAGATTGAATTCTTTCGTAAGTTTTATATACCTACTGTTTTTTTGTAGACACTTTTGAAAAGGCCAACAAAAAGCCAAACGGTTTGTGAGAGCAGGAAAGCTTGACACTACCGACACAGATGCTCCAAAAACATCAAGGAAAAGAAGGTCTCCAATTAAACATGGAATAAATCATTTGATTGAACCGACTACCTTATTGCATACAGGTAGGCCTCATGAAAGAATATTTCAATTCTAGTCAATTGAAATTTTCGGTATAGTTTCAGAACCATTGACCATTGTTGATTGCGAGAACGTGCCAATTGTGGAAAACTATAGTTTTATAAACGATATTGCCCAAGCCGTAACGCCCGTAACAGAAGCAAAAGAAGGCTATCAGCCATTATCAACACAAGCTGATGTAAACTTATTACGTGATGAATTGAGAGGTAACTAATTTTCATTATTTATTGCAATTAAATATTTTTGGTGCGATTATAGCATTTCAACATGTAGTTGTAACTCAGCTAACCGAGTTAAAACACGAATTTTCCGAAATCAAACAGCTCCTTTTAAAAACCATTGCGTCACAAGGAAGCGTTTTGGCTCCCAATACTGCAAAATCGATTGGGCTCCTCCCTGTGAAAAGTCAAGATGACTTCACTAACCTAAATGCAGTTCTTGAAACACAGGACGAATATAATCTATTGGTAATCAAAAATCTCACTTTTTATGCTCCAATTTGCTCATTACCTTATAATTTATAGGTGGGATTCCTCTCCAGAATTGGTGGCGAAACTATAACCAAGTGCACCTATAACGTTCTTTCTACGTTGTTCAAGGTATCGGCAGCAACTGAAATTGGTTTAACTTCCAATACTGGGAAGACCTCCTTAAAATCATCAAGGGTTGGACATGCTATTAGAGGTATGACTTTACATGCAATAAATTAAGTAGATTTATGTAGTATTTATGAAATGCTATCCCAATACAACAAATTTGCACGTAATGCTGTTTATTATATCTCTACAACATACCTAATAGAACTTAAATGAATGTTCATAAATCTGTCATTTTATAAAATAGATAATGCTTACACGTTAGGAGGTTTTCCTCAAACTCGTCTGTTATAGAGATTCAATATTCAATCTATTACAAGTCATACAGTTACTCAGAGAGCTGTTACAACTTTTTTTAATTTAGTTCAATTGAATCAAAAATCACTAATTTTGACGTTTTTTATTCAAGATTTAATTTACAGTTTACTTTCCTCATTATAGAACCAATATTATTTGAATCAACAGTAACTAACTGTTCGAACGTGACAGATAACTTCACATTTTTTACATTTCTAATTTTATTTTTGTGACTAAAAGTTTTATAATGCTTAAAACTTATTATTTATATGTTTAGTAAGTTATACTTATAATTTTAGAATCAGTTCACCAAAACTCAGAGCTGAAAGGAGTCTCTGACGATAAAATTAATGTTGCTATTGGGAAGTGGTTTCGGAGCAAGGCTTATATAGCGAAACATGAAGAGGTCAGCACTTCGAACTCCACGAACAACCAAGCGTCGAAGGATTCAGCAATCCGTCCAGGAAACGTTGGCCCAGATACGGCAACCTAAATTGTTTACTCCATCTTCTCCTCCAAGTAATGACGTAAATATAAATAATGTTACAGTGTTAGATACTAGTTTTAGTCATATAATATCAGATTCTATTGTTTCGAATGCAGAAAGTCATGAAGTAGAAAATGTTCAATTTAATGATGATTGTACAGTAAATAGAAGTTTTGATCAAGTAATTTCGGATTCTCTTGTACCAAATTTGTCTGAATCAATTGCAGAAAATAATCAAGTTTTTAATTTGACTGAAAATAAAATGGGTAATAAAGTTGATAACCTTAAACGTTGGGCCCTTCAACATAACGTTACACACATTGCAGTAAATAATTTACTCCAACTTTTAAGGAATTGGCTTCCTTATGAAAATTTTCCGAAATGTGCGAGAACTTTGCTAGGTACTCCTCAGTCCAGAAAATTAATTGACATTGAAGGAGGTCAACTTTTTCACTTTGGGGTTCGGAAATACATACTAAAGGGAATTGAGAGAGGTATATTTGCTTCTTCTAGAAAGCTTGTTAATCGTTACCGCGATTTAAATAATTTAATTACGATTACAGTTGGGATAGATGGCCTTCCAATAAGTCATAGTTCAACTTTACAGTTTTGGCCGATATTAGGTTATATTGATGGACTTGAAAGTGACGTATTTATTATTTCCTTGTTTTGTGGAGACAGTAAGCCTCAAAATTTGGATGAGTTTTTAAATCCCTTTATAAAAGAATTTCAAGAATTAGAAAAAAATGGTATTGAGCATAATAATGTTCAATACAATGTCAGAATGGTTGTATTGTCGCAGATGCTCCTGCACGTAGTTACGTTAAAAGAGTAAAAATCATAATGCGTACTATGGGTGTGAAAGGTGCTGTCGAAAAGGGAAATGGAGAAAGAGGGTAACTTATGCTGGCCTTGACAATTCCGACATTTATTCCGACGAAACTTTTCAGGAACAAACTTACCAAAATCATCACGATGGTTTGACTCCTTTGACATCCCTTGATATTGGAATTATAAGTCAAATACCAATTGACTATATGCATTTGTGTTGCTTGGGTGTTATGCGCAAAATGCTTAAAATGTGGACTGAACAGTTACCTTACAAACTGAGACCGAAAGACATAAAAAAAGTTTCTATGCGTTTATTAAATTTAAGGCAGTACATTCCTTCCATTTTTCAAAGAAAACCTCGTGGTTTAGATAAACTTCATTTTGGAAGGCTACAGAATATCGACTGTTTTGTTGTACGTTGGCCCAGTTGCTTTGAAAGGTTTAGTTTCCGACAAATATTTTGAGCACTTCATGTTGTTCCACACGTCAATGTATATATTAGTTTCTAAATCGGCTCTTATAAAAGGCTGGGTCGAATATGCAGGGTCTTTACTTCAACAATTTGTCTCAACATTTTCGCATGTATTTTCGAAAGATACGTGTGTTTATAATGTACATACACTTTCTCATTTACACCTTGATGTTTTAGTACATGGCCCGTTGGACACATTCAGTGCTTTTCCATTCGAAAACCATATGAAAACGATTAAAAATATGCTTCGTAAAAAAGATAAACACTTAGCCCAAATTGTAAATAGAATGACAGAGAACGAGTTTTTAAGTGTGAACCCTATTGAAAGAGCTACAGAAAATGTGTGTATAGAGCCCAACAATTTAATTGTTATCTTACAATTGAATTTAAAGTATGTTTATTGGAGGAGTATTTTTATGAACTTGATTATTGTAGCGTAAAATATTTTAATAAATTGACAGACATTCCTTGGTACCCTTTTAAGTAGTAAGAAACTTGGTATATTTTTTGTTGATGAGTTAAGAAATGAATGTGAACGTTTAGATAAGAAATCTTTACTCAAAAGGTGTCTGCTTCTAACATATAAAAATCTAAAATATTGTATACCCATATGTAATTCTTAGAATATATTTAAAGAATTAAATTCGTATTATTTATAGTTTTGTGTTGTTATTAATTATCATGAGAGCATTATTTCAAGTTTGATAGTGGAATGACGAAATAATGAGGTTGTGTGATATCAATTTGGCATCAAATTTACATCCTTTTCTTATACATAGGTAGTATCATGTTGATGCTTTAAAATTGACAGTGACGGTTTATGGATACCAATTGCATGTGCAATTTTTGATACAAATTTTATATCTTCTAAATTATGTTCTATTGATACTTCAAAAATAGTATCATTTCTATATTTTAAAACTGCTAGTGTCATTTTATGAATACCAATTTCATGTGAAATTTTTGATACCCATTTCATACGAAAAAAGTGGCCAAAGCGACGCCTTAGTGATACCCGATGAATGGTATTAAAAAGATATTTTTTCACCAACTTTTTGTTGTTTGGGAAATGGACAGCATTTTAACCAGTTGATATGCTTTTTAGCACGTTGCGTCCGACATTATGTGCTCGTTGTGTACGATATAGGAATAACTCTCGAGGATGCTGGAGTAGCTAATTAAGAACCTTTCCTATATCTAACACCACGGTTTTGCATTAATCAAACCGCAGACCACTGGTAAATACCAAGTCTACAGAGGTGGGTTATGCTGCATACTTCCAGCGAAAGAGTCACTTGCTTGCTATTTTCTCCGCACACCTTCCCTAAGAAAAATTCCTGGGTCTATCTAACTTCCCCGAACTGTTGATGTCGTCGGTAGCAGAATACCTTTATTACCGAAACTACACTCGACGATTACAGCTAAGTTTTAGTATTTAAATCCCTAATTTATAATAATAATAATGCGTATGAAGCTTGAGTACATATGACATAAAGCGGCTCGACGGTTAATATTTAAGTAACTTTTATTCAGTGTACTCTCCTTAACCGGAAGTTTGTTTTTAATCACCTCGATAAGGGCTGGGGCGATTAATTTAGAGCGGTTGTCGCGGACACAAAAGGCCTATTGAATTTGTGGGAGGGGCTTACCTTTTTTATTCTAGTTTAGATTTAGTGTAACTTGCCGTGTGTAAATGATATGTGTACTCCAGAGCTTTAATAGCAGCCAATTCTTAAATTGAATGATAATTCCAACTCAAGCGTTTAACTAAAACTTACCTAACATGCAATAATGTAAATAAGACTCTTATATAATGTGTAGCGAGGCTGCTGCTGACGCACGTAATTATATGCAACAATCTCTCTATTTCTGTCACATTCTCTTAATATTTTAAGATTTGTTTGTTATACAGCATTGTTTGCATCTCTTTCTCTCTGGTTTGTGTTTGATTAAGCATATTAAATTTTAAGTAAAACTTGTTGATCTCTTGTTGGTTAGTTTTATTTTTTTCTTTATCTAGCAGGTGGCCCCTTGTTAAACCAGCAGTTGTTTGTCTCTCTCTCTCTCTCTTTCTCTCTAGTTTGTGTTCAATTTAGCATATTAGATTTTAAGTAAAACCTGTAGATCTCCTGTTGGTTGGTTTTATGTCTTCCTTTACCCAGTAGGTAGCGCCTTGTTAGACCAGCAGTTTAGTTTCTTATATTTATTTAGAAATTCACGCAACTTCCCAACAATGCCAGACGCCAGCTGCTCTAACTAATATAATTATTTTTATCCTCCAATAATTTAGGTGCGCTACATCAAGCCAAATCAGAATTAAAACAAATAGGAAAGAAACCCAAATACTCACGGTGAATGTAGCCAAGCGGTCATCTGAGCGCTGAGCAGTTGTGTCATCAGCTCAAGAATGGTAAAACCTGCAAAAATTTTAGGAGTACTTGAGGCATGCCATAAGGGCATCTTAACTTAGCTCCTTGGACTTACCAGAATTTTTGGTGACAAGCAGGCGGATGCACAATAAGTGAAGTACTCCGGGCTGAGAAACGGAAAAAAAAAATTTAGAACACTGGGTTAATTTACCAGGACTGAAGTAGTCCAATAGTCTACTAAGTGACTTTACCGGTAAAGAGCACAGGAATTACTTAGCAGTTAGCAGTAATCACTTAAGATTTCTCAGAAGCTTTCAGACGGGACACTGCCGACTTGCCAAACAACTCGCCAAGACTGGTGTGATAACTAACTCGGCATGCGAAATCCTTAAAAAACTAAACCTACTGAGGAAACTGTAAATTTAAAAATGCGAATCACAATAATCAATATTGATTTTGTGCTACATAGCCCCTGACTACACCTATCTATATATTAACCTAAAATATTTAACAAATATTTTCCTAAGAAAGTTTATTAATATAGTATAAAAGTGTTACATTTCATTGTTTGATTAACATTATTTACTAACATTTACATAATATTTTGCGCTGCTAGAGTAATTAGAGAGAAACCTAAATAAATGTTGAAATGAGAATTATATAAATTTTATATTTGGTAAGAAAAAGATATAATCGGAAAAAAATTTAATTTATTAAAACTGTTTTTTCTTAAAGTGGACAAGTTATCATCACACAGTGGTTACGCAAAAACTACGTTTAATAGTACAAAAAAATTACATTTTAATAGTTTCTTATGTGTCTTTAGGTTGTGATCATGGAAAAGCTCAAATTAGATTTTACGTAATTAAAAAAAGGCAAATAGCAATAACAAACAATTCCAATTATAAAAAAAAGTGAACTTTGCTTTATCACCATTTTTCTAGGTACTACCAATACTATTTCTCTGGAAAACGCAACCTATTTCCTGCAGAGGGTACCAAAAAAACTAATTTAAATTTTTACGTTGACAATATAAAAATAAAATAGGGTCTGAAACAAATGTTCTTATAAACTTTTTCAAACGACCACTCAAGTGTGAATAAATATTTTGTCCGATATTTAAGTATTTTGGATTAGTACATTTTTGAATTGCAACTTTCAAAGAAATTTACCTTGAAACCGGTATTAAGCGATAACACACAACGACACATAAAGGATTGCGATAATTATGATTTAAATCAACTTAAACTTTACAACGTATTTAAAAAAACACAACAAAAAATATTTATGAATTGTTAATTGTTGTATAAAAATCAATTGCATGTTGCTGATAGACTAGTATGAAAGCACTTGAAAAAAATTTAAGATGTATGTCATGCCGAACTTGTACTTAAAACACAAATACGTTTTGTTGTGTATTACTTCATGTAGTTGGAATATACTATTTAACAATATTATCAACAATGTTGCTAATACTGAAATAAGCAAACATTCAGTTGAGCTTTACATTCTGCAATTGCATTAATTTTATGTATCCACCGCATAAATAATTTAGACATTAAATATATATGTATTCACGTAACCTAAAATTAACAAATTTTATTACGTATGCTTGTATTTAAAAAAGTATTAGTAACAAAATAATATAACATGAAAGCAATTAAGAAACTAATACATACATAAAAATGCGTTTAAACATCTTTTATTTGGAATGTACCCGAAGTGTTAAAAACAATGTAATTTCTGCTTATATAAAAAATGGTCTCCATTATTATTCTGGTTTTCGTTTGCCTGTAATTATTGATCTTTTCATGTCACAGAATGTTAAAAATATATAGTTTCAGATGTATTCAAGTCTAAATTGTTACAACATTCTTGTGTATATTTCCACTTCTAAATATAATTCATATAAAGTTACTTTAACTGGTCACCCATAAAATAAAAACTTCGCTTGGAATCATGGCTCTTACTAAGAAATAAAGTAAAACCATAAAAAAAGTTGAGTTTCACAGTTAAATTTATGTTAATGGGCTTTTCTGATACTGGGACAAGAGAACATTTCTCTCGCGTTTGACTGAAACGGAAAAAGATTGATGCATTGTAATCATTTTTAATTCAATTACAGCCTGAAAGTCGACGGGGGACCCTTAAACAATCTTTTAAATAGTGTTTATATTGCAGAAGTACCACAACGTAGAAAATTCTATAAAACGTTGAGAGGAAAATATCTACCAACCAGAAAAATGTAAACGAGGGTCGAGTCCTCATAAATATAAAATACAACTTGGCTGTTCTTACTTTTATTATGTGGGAACGAACGCTTGCCATATTCATCATTCTATTACGCAAAATTTATATAAATAAAAGGTATTTGTCTACTTCTTATTATATTTTTATGAAATAGAAGCTCTTAGCAATAACATGTCAGAAGTGGTTTAATTTTTAGTGGACACAAAAACTTGTCAGTTTGTTTTACCTAAAAAAAATGTATGAGTTGTAAATGATTTAACATATTTTTTATACATCACAAACAGTTAAACAAATTTTAAATAACTACTGTTAAATGATGTCGAGGGAAAAAGGTCTGCCTCATAAAATCCTATCACTGCTAAAATGAAAATTTGAATAAAAGTGGGTCTCCAACAACATTTCTTTCAACATTTGTAACAGAACAAATGTAAAATACCTAACATTGATTTGTCTTCTAAAGAAAAAATTTTAAATAAACATGGATTGAGTTACAAATCAATTGAAAAAAATTAAACACACTCGTTGTACCTATCAATCAAAATTATAAACTTGATAAATATCCTGCTTACCAAAAGCCGTTGTGCCGAAGAAAAAAAACTTATTCTTAGTGTATACGATTTATACAACAGAAACTGTACCTTTTATTGTCTCTATTCAAGTAGGGTGAACATTTATATTTACTTTTGTTGAACTACGTAACTTTATTATATTCATGAAGATTTCAGTAAAAAAAATTCGTACATAATAGGATCGATTTCGTCTTTTCATGCAGACGTTGTAAAACAAGAACTTGTAGTTATTTACGATATTTTTATCGTAATGGAGAATTTTACGATACGCGATGGAAAAATTGGAGGATAATCCACCATGTATCGTAAAATTGTATTACAATAGCAATATCTACTTTCATAATTAATACGAATTTTGTTACGTTTGCAATTAATTATAGTTTAGTACACCTAAATGCGAAAGCTTTTAATGTTATATTTTGTTCTGATACATAATTAGCTAATTGATTTGCTATAGATGGGGTAGTTTATTTTATTTTATTTTTTTAACTTTTTATTGTTACTTTACTTTCGCACAATTACGACAATTACTTTACTCTTGAATCTTAGGGTGAATTTTTACACGGTAAAATGGTGCTTTAAGTGTGTAGACTAAATCAATTTTTACTTTGACTTTGATAATAATTAACTTTTTTTTTAACAGAAATAATAATTTTTCTTTTATTCTCTTTTTAGCTTCTTACTCATACACATCACACGATGTACCAATCCTAAGAAAACCGTAATTACCAACAAAATTTTATTAAACTAAAATTACAAATTATCGTGTTAATTTAAAAACCGGCTGCATTGTATTCGTTTAAATTTCCGACGTGTGCCTTGAGTGAATTGTTCGTAGTTTGACCGCGGTACAAATAGGATGTCAACTCGTGCGCCAATGACAAATCAATTTACAAAATTCTTAATCTTAACTTAAACTACTACTAAATTAACATCTAACCTTGATCATTGGTATTTTCAGTTATGTGTTGTCTTCCTTTAATTGTTGATTTTCCTCTCTCTTCTTTTAGAATAAACTTTATCTCATATAAGCGCCCTTTAAATTTATTTTATTGTTATTTGTGCACTACATTTAAACTCTCGTCATTTGCATTAATTAAAGTTAATTTTATTTCAGTCTTGCTCTTGTGAGTCAAAAATTGCTCTCATTATTTAAAATGTTATCACATAGGACAACCTTCTTTTACCGCGTCAGATATTTTACAAAGCCAGGTTCGTTTTTCCCTCCTATTTAAAAAAATTCAAAACATGGCATACTTGATAGTAATTTTTTTGTAAAATTTTTAGCTAGGACTTAAACGCTGCCATCTACTGGATTTTTTTCAAAAGTAACATTTTTTTCAGTTTCCTGCAATTTTACTTAGTTACTTTTGTGTTTAACGGTAATTACACTCATTAATTGCAAAATGCTTTTTTATTTCATCTTTCAATTTATATTATCTTTAAAACTCTTGGCTACCACTTAATTAGTCAAGAAATTTTTAAAAAATTTAACCACATTGTTTTAAATTTCTGTTTTATTTGAATGTTTTCATAAATTTACTCACTTAGACCGTTATTTCGCATAAAACACGATTATTATTTATTTAAACATTTGATCCAATGTCTCCCACGCGCACATAATTGTTTGTTTTTTTTTTAATTTTGATCAACTACTAATTGCAAATTACAATGCTACAACTTCTTTAGGTTAAATGGCTGGATAACATTATTATAGCAGTTGCATGGTCTTTACTGATAGAAATCTAGAAGATACACGAGTCAATTACATCAAATTCCTGCCAGCGGCAACAACCTTTTCGAACCTTAACGAACCACTTAAGAATACAAAAATGTGACTTTATTTACAAATGGAACATCGTGGAACTGCTCTAGATGGCTTTTTTAGGATTTGAGGTGCAGATAACATCGCAATGTATTAATTTTAGACATGTTTATTTGTCTTGAAAACAATGGTAGCTTTTTTAGGTGTGGATTTGGCATAACATATACGTAGGCAAAGTAGTTTTAATATTATTTAGTGCGTAATTTATGTTTATAACAGTTGCAATTACATTCAAAACTTTAAGTAAATATCAGAAAAGTTGTTAAGCAGCACATGTAAGAAAATAAATAAAATACACTAGTGTAAGAAAATATTTATTAGATTAAGTACTTACAATACTTTGTAGAATTGATATCAGTTTTTGATAAGGTAGAAAGGATATTATGGAAAAACATGAAAAAGAGTGAAGATTTAATAGAAGCAATAAAGAAATATATAAAGAAACAAGTTGCACAATAATATATAGAAGAAATCTGGGTAGAAAATGGGTTAACACAGAGATGTTCACTATTCCTTGTTAATCTTTTCTAAATTTGAAAGTTTTAAAAAAAGAAATTTAAGGGCAGCAGGTATGAGGAATACTGGTGCGTTCTAGCTACGCTGCTGATATGGTGGTTTTGACAAATACAGAAAGAAGATGGAAGGTTGATAAATAAATATTAAAAAAAAAGAAATTAGAAAATTCGGCATAACCGAAAGTGACACTATTATAAAAATATTTTCAGTAAATAGACCTTGTTTATTTGTATAAAATTACAAGTTTTCAGCTGAATCGGTTATTTCGTTTTTATTATTCGTCTGACATGCTGTCGTCGAGACATACCCTGTATACTACCACAAAAATAAAATTGCCAAAGTCTGTCAAACAATATATCATTTAAAGGAAACAACAAGTAAGGGGACTTACTTAGCCCCTACCTATTTAATATGGTAATAAACAATATAATAAAAATAATTCCAAAAAAGAATACAAAAATTACGAAAGGTGCCATTTTAATTGCAGGAAACGAGGATAATCTGCAAATACGTTTATATATAATAATAATAATAATAATAATAATAATAATAATAATAATAATAATAATAATAATAATAATAATAATAATATATGTTTGTTGAGTTGTGTAATATTATAATAATTTTATACAAAATAAAGGAAAAAAAAATAATACATGTACCTACAATATTAAAAGTAAGAGCACCTTAAACATAGTTTAACAACTTAAGTCAACTTCAACCGAATGTAACCACAAATTGGCAGCTGAAGCAGCTATCTGATATTAAAGGTTACACCCATAACGGCCAAATATCAGCAGAAAAAACAAAATGCACTGTTATAACCAAGAATCCTGTAAGATGCAAGATACAAATTTTAAATAAATATTCAAGCAAGTACGACAAACGACCGAAAGGAAAGAGACTACCTAGACGACCACCCGCGAGATGGGTCAATATGTGAATCTCTTCATCCACAAAATTAAACAGAAGACAAACAGAAAATTACCGCTAGTCATAATAAAAGAAAAAGCAATCAAAACATAAAAATATTTTTAAAAAAATTGTTCCGAACGCGAACGGCCCGGGAAAGCCTCAGAAATTGGTCCGAATACTAAAATTATTCGAACTATTACTAACTCGTTACCGATGCGTTATAGCGAAAAAACGTATAAAAATTTTTATATTTTATTTTACTCCTAGGATACGAAATATATAAACATTTCCATAACAACCAGGGCCTAATAAGAGGGCGTAATAAATTTATTACACCCTCAAAAAATTGATTGATCTTAACTAACGATCTATTAAATAATCAAATTTATTTTATAAAATAAAATTTGTAATATATACAAAAAATTAAGTATTCTTTTTCATATTTTACTTTCGATTTAACGGGCAGCAAACTTTCCGTCGCTTTTACAGCATTTTCTTATACACATTCTGTTAGGGCATTTATAATTGCAATTCAATGCCAAATTTGACAATTAATAAACAATTTGTTTTTGTTTTATAGCTACCAGATATTATAGGTATTTGCGTAGGTTAGCGGTGCGCCCAAAGATGCCAATTCTATTTGTTTTTAAGAATACAAAGTGAAAAATAAAATCTTGTTTGCACCACGGCGTTACTGAATGATTACGCCCATCAAACCATATCCATCTTTCAGGCAAAAGCTCTTGAGCTGTATTTATGGTTCTCCGAGAGTAATCATTATAGTAACGCACTTGGTGGATAAATAGCTATTGTAGGAAGTTTTCTGCTCTACAAATCTTGTCACTTTCATAATTTTGCATCCAGAAAAGCCTTTTTTTGATTTTTTGGGCCATTTTGCAAGGCTTTCCCTGGCCTTTCGCGTTTGGAACAATTCTTTTTCCAAAGTACTATAAAAAACTAAACATTCCAACAGGAATTTTTTTGTTAGGATTTAATGCTCTTTAAAAACAAAACGTCAAAACGTACATCAATCTTGTTAGAGTTTTTTTTGTGTGTGTTTTTAGGTGTTTTTAATATAAATATTAAATATAGAAGATGGTCATCAAAACCCTCCCGGATAATTACGAAAAAATGTATAACACAATTTCACAAAACACAATCACACACTAATATAAGGCACACAACTAATATTGTACCAATTAATGTTGAGGGGTTAAATAACGACAAATCAGATTTCTTTGTTTCAGGAATAGGGTCAATATTTTACTTTTACAGGAAACACACTGTGGAGATGAGACAAGTATACTCAATAAAGGTATAGTAAAAAGTTTTCAATTAGTAAACTTTATTGAGAGACCGGTTCATGGAATTGCAACATACGTCAAAGAGAATATTCAATACGAAAATATACAAAAAAGTATCATCTCTAGAATTTTCGTTATAACTACTGAAATAGGAGATTTACACGTAATAAATATTTACAAACCTCTTCCAATACCTTGGTCAGAAACTTTTAATGTCGTTTTTCCTCATCCATGTGTTAATGTTGGGGACTTTAATTGCCACAACACATTCTGGGGTTACAAAAACAACGATACCAATGAAATAACGTTACAAACATGGATGGAATTTCAAAACGTACATTTAGTATACAATCCAAAAGACAACAAAACATTTAAATGTAAAACGATTACAGCCCGAACCTGTGTTTAATATCATTACATTCCATTCCATTACAATCAACACGTATGAAACTGAACAATTTTTCAAGAAGTCAACATAGACCTTCGCTAATACAAATTAAACTTCAAATTTCGTTTGTAGAATCTTTAAAAAAATTAAGATGGAATTTTCAGAAAGCTAATTGGATACACTATAGAACATCTCTCGATTCTATTCTTAGATAGATACCACCGGTTTCTGATAATTATTTTAGGTTTGTAAGTGATGTTAAATGTGCAGCAAAAAAATCTATTCCACGTGGTTTTCGACAGGAATATGTCCTATGTTGATCAACTGAAACAAACAAATTGTACAAACCATATCTATAAAATCCAAATAAAGAAAATGGGAATGCTATAATGTCATCTCTAAGTAATGGAAGAAAAGAGAAATGGAATTCATTAATGGAAAATATTAGTTTCGTACATTCAAATCAAAAGAAAGCTGCTGGGTTTGACAGAATACATCCAGAATTTCTGAAAAATTTGGAAAATAATTCTTTGAAGTGGCTATTTATGTTTCTCAATGATATCTATAATACAAATAAGTTACCAACAGATTTAAAAAAATGTAAAGTTGTGGCAATTTTAAAGAACAACAAATGTCCTACGACCCAACTTCTTATCGTCTAATAAGTTTGTTAAGTGTAATTTATAAAGTTTTGGAAAGATTGATTTTTCAAAGAATTAATCCGTTAATAGAAGAAAAATTACCAATTGAACAAGCAGGATTTCAATCCGGTAGAAGTTGTTGTGATGAAGTATTGGTAATAAACAATACATATCGAAGCTGGATTTCAGAAAAAACTTAAAACTAGAGTTGCCTTTTTAGATTTAACTGCTGCATACGATACCGTGTAAAAAGAAAATTTACTTTTTAAATTGTTTAACGTCATTCCTTGTTCCAAAATTATTTCTTTTAATGAAAATATGTTGTCTAATCGAAAGTTTAGAGTTTTTGTTGGAGATAAAAGCAGTAAATTTAGATTTTTAAATAATGGTCTTCCACAGGGATTGGTTCTTGCACCTATTTTTTTTAATGTATATATTTCTGATTTTCCTTCTTTGCAATGTCGAAAATTCGTCTACGCCGATGATATGGCAATTTAATTGAACATTCAGATTTTTTCGAAATTGAAAATAAACTATCTGATGATTTGCGTATTATGAAAAATTATTTCAAAAAATGGCGATTATGCCCCAATCTTAAAAGACAGAGGTTTCTTGTTTTCATTTAAGTAATAGAGAAAAAGTAGAAAACTTAATGTTATCTTTAATAATACAAAGTTAAACCATAATTTTAACCCAGTTTATCAGGGAGTAACTTTAGATACGTTTTTAATTTACAAAGATCATTTAGAAAAAGTCAAACAAAAATAAAGACAAGATTAATGTCATTCAAAAATTAGCTGGAACAACTTGGGAGCAGATGCAAAGACACTTTGTACAGCTGCATTGGCATTAGTTTATTCTACAGCAGAATATTGTGCTCCTGTCTGGTTGAATAGTTATTATACAAAAAAAAATAGATGCCCAGTTGAATTGCACTATGCGTATAATTAGTGGAACCATTAAATCTACTCCTCTCGATTGGCTTCCTGTTCTTTGTAATATTACTCCATCGAACATTCGACGAAAAGCTGCGTTAAAACGAGAATGGGATAAATGCCAACTTAACAAAAAGTTACCAATTTGGAATGACATTGACAACCCTCCTGCTAAAAGACTTAAATCTCGAAGTTTTATATGGTTGCAAGACTACTTAAGTACGGCTTTTTCTAAAGTGGAAAAAATTATGGTTTGGAGTTGATATTTTCAATAAAAATTTTATTGATGATCCAACAATAGAAGTCCCGGGCTTTGATCAAAAAAGAAAAAGTGGTCAAAAGTAAATCGCATAAGAACAGGCCATTTAAAATGCAACTCTATGTTGTTCAAATGGGGTGCGATTTCTAATCCAAATTGTGACTGTGGAAACGAACCAGAGACCGTTACACATATTGTAGAGGATTGTCAATTAACGAAGTTTAAAGGAGGGTTTTCAAACATTCATAATTTAACGGATGAAGCAATATTATGGCTTACGAATCTAAACATCTGAAGTTCAGCAATGTTTTGTATTCTTGTCTTGATTATCTGTTTTTCCATTATTTTGTTTTGCTATTTCTTTAACCTACTATTTTTTCGTCATTGTCATGACTGGTACTTAGACCGGTCCATTATATGTCGTCATTCAATGGCTGTGCTGTTATATTTTATGTTCTTATTTACTTTCTATAATGTTTACACACTTAATTAATATTATTACATGTGAATACTAGGATGGGTAAGGGTTGGCATGTTTAGGTTTTAGTGGTTTTCCTAAACCTTGAAGTAAATGCTTTGCTAAGACAAACCAATCTATTATTGCACACAGTTTCGTCACCACACTATACATGTTTATACTAATCTTCTGGGGCACCATACATAACACTTACATCACAATACAATATTTGTATATATATACGAATAAATAAATAAAGTGGCCTGGCGACTGGGCTAACATAATATTTATATATATTACAAACAAATGTTGCAATAAAAATGTGTGGACGAAATGTTTACTTGTCAGAACTATACGTTTGCACTTTCAATTTTACGTGATAAATACAACAAAAGAAAACACAAACTTTTAATTGTAAGTATGGTAATTTTACATGTTATAAAAACCTTGTAATTATATAAATAATTATGTAAATCACAAGTTGCAATTTTTATACTAACATTTGCGACTATTTGAGACAAAGTTAAAAATAGAAAGTAGAGGATTTTTGTAAGTGATGTACTAAACTATAACAATAAATTTATCGTTCTCTTGGAAAACTTTAAAAGAGAATTTAAAATCACTTATAACTTTTGTAAAACTTTAAAGTTGATTGTGTAGAAGTACTATTTGTTTCTTATTTTAAAAATTATCTCTATTTTACTTTATAGATTTTAAAAAAAACTTAGTACATTTAAAATGTTGATAATTATTAAATAATGCCACAGTTTGAGACAGAAACTTTAAATTGTTGTATTAGGAGTTTCAAACAATACCATTTCGTGGTTTTAATAAAATTTGATTCATATAAGCACGATCATTCAGCCAAATTCCAAGAATGTTACGGATACTGAATAAACATTAAAAAATGTTTAAGTTTAAATTAAAATTAGAATGTGTATTAGAAGATCGAGATATTAAAATCAGAAAAATAACTTGTTTCTATTGTTGCTCTGGCTTTGACAAGTATTAGTTCATGTTTCAATTATTACACCCAATAAAAATTCATGTAAACATCTAAAATTGGTAATAATTATAAATTACAAAAATTTGATAAGATAATTAGAATTAAGTAAATTTATTTATTTATAGCGGATAATAACTTAAGTACTTAAGAAAAAAAGGATGCAACAAAAACCTGTTTTGTAAATTGAAATTTTGCTTCGAAAAATTTATGTATGCAATTTTCAGTAACATGTTTTTTTCTGGGACAGATGCAAAACCGCCCTTCCAGGTATTCTCTCCTCGCTCCTCCTACTACCACGTGTTAGCGAGTGCTCTTCTGCGGATCATTCGTTTAGTTGTAAGAAATTATTTGTTGAGAAGGTGAAACTTTTTTGATAGCACGACCAATTGTGTTACTATTAGATTTACTTAACATTCTTTTGGTGCTTCCGGAAAAAAATGCCGGAAAACTGATATTTTTGAAAAGTCGTTATTTACTTTTGAAAACTTGCACATAGACGTATAATCTAATTTTGAACAACTTTTTCTTAGGCATTTTTCAATATCTTGCCGTTTAACCTCACTTTTTACATATTCAAGGGATATTTTAAAAATTTGTCGCCATGGCAGTGGTCACATGACATTTGTCAAAGTGCTTTTTTTTGTCATTTGATATGCTGAATTTATTTGCCAAAAAAAATTTTTGGATATCTCAATTACAAAAAAATTTTCCCATTTGATGCAAACTCTTTGCCGGTCACTGTATATATGCTATGTGTTGTTTTGATATTGCGTTTGATAATTGATTATTTTGTTTGCATAAATATATGTATTAGGTTATATTGACTTTTTTTTGTTTTATCTGTGTTTTATTAACATTGGACAAACGAAGTCATAAGACTGTGTAGTTATTATTTATCTTTTATTTGATTTGTTTAATATTTTAGTTTATTGACATTTTACATGTTATGCCTTTGCGATTTGTGTATTTGTGTATGTTGTTCAATGTACTTTTCAGCTTTTTCCTCTTGTAAGCAGCTTATTAAATGTTTTTGTGGTTTGAATTAAAGTTTTATTTTAATTTATTGGTTTATAATACATTATTTGTCGAGACTATGTGTGACTAGACGTGTTTCAAGTATTCTTATTACTATTAATTACTTAACATTTATTATTAGTTGTCAATACATTATAATCAGTGTTGTGGAATAAAGTGGAATCAGGTGCGTAACGTGATTGCAATATCTCTTTGGCCTTTATAGATATACATTTATCCGTTTAAACGTACAATGGTAAACTCAATATGTAAATGTTGTGATCAAACTTATGGTGCTACTCTTATGATACGTTGTTCGATCTTTAAAAATGATTAAAATATTAACTGTGTAGATGTAACATCGGCAGAAGGTCGTATTTTGCGATCTAAAACGTGAATTAGATGGAGTAACTGTTCTGTTTTTAGATGTCGATATAAGAGAATTAAAAAAGATTATTTTAGAACTAAAAGATGAAAAAAGAAAATTAAAAGATCCTATCCGTACAGAATTAGATAATGTTTTATTATTTAATATTGTCCAAAAAGTAAATGATATTAGACATCGTGAAAATAATGTTATAATCTTTAGTGCTACCAAAAATGATAACAAGACTGGATACTGAAACTACCAAAAATATTATTTCTGAAATCGCTCATACAGTTAGTGTGTCGGATGTGAAAGTTATACGATTAGGTAAAGCAGTAAATGGAAAATGTCGACCTCTAAAGGTTATCACAAGTAATTGTAATGCTGCAAAAGATATTTTGAGGAATGCCTTTAAATTAAAGAATTCTTTTCGCTTTAAGAATATAAACATTAGTGCTGATTTAACTATAATGCAACGAAATTATTCTTTTAATATCCGGAAAGGATTTCGAGAAAGAACGGCGAATGGCGAAACAGGCATTACAATCAAGTATTTCAACGGCATGCCAAAAATTATTTTAAAAAACTAATGAATCCACAGACCTCTAACCCGTCCAATACTGTTACTAAGTCTGTCAATAATATATCAAAATGTGAGGGGATTAAATACTAAAAGTGGATCAATTTTACTCTAATATTTTATCTAATGATAGCGATATTGTATTTGTCACAAAAACATGGCTGAAAGAAAATGTTTTGTCTCTGAGTACTTTCCTAACAAACACTCAGATTTAGATGCGATCGACAAACTTTTAAAGATGGAGGGGTTCTAATTGCTTTGAAGTCTGTATATAAAACTGAAAAATTATTAATAAGTTCACCATTGCAAGAAATAGATAATGTAGGGGTACTCAAATTTAAGAATCCTAGATCTTATTATTATTTCCTCCGATCCTCCGATTTACAAGGAACAGTAGAAAGAGAAGTAAATACATTAGTAGATGATGATTTACAACATCCAGAACTAAATCTGAATGTTTCTTGGAAAGTTACAGAAGATAAAATTTTTGTAGGTAATAAGGATTTTCCAAGGTACAATTATCGAAAAGCCAACTTGGTAGTAATATACAATGGAATACACAACATCGATTGGGGTACCTTATATTTGTTAACACACATCAACGAAAGATGTACTTATTTTTATAGTAGACTATATAATATAATTGATAAATTTACTCCAAAAATCAGTGGCAATTTTGAAAACTTTCCGTGTTGGTTTAGTAAGGAAACTATAACAAAAATTAAGTTAAAAAACCATTACCTGAAGAAGTATAAGAAATATGCTAGCTTACAATCCCTAGAAAATTATAAAAACATGTCGTCGGAAATATAAGTTGTACTTAAACAATATACAGAATAACATTAAACATAACACAAACGAATTATAGAATTTTAAAAATGCAAAATGGAAACAATCAAGAATTCCAGAGAAAATGGTATATGATGGTATCTGCATTTCTTCCCCACAAGAAATTGTCAATAGTTTTGCAAACTTTTTTAACGGTGTCTTTTTGCCTTATGATAACCTGACCACTGATATTATTAAGAACATGTGTGTAAATAGTAATGAGTTTTATAGTGTACGTATTAACAAAGAAGATATAGTTAAAGTTGCAAGAAAACTAAAATCTAATTTTACTATAGGATGTGACCAGATACCGGCATTTTTAGTAAAGGATTGTATTTCGTGCTTGTCAAAACCACTGTGTGTTATTTTTAATACAATAATTTTGAAGTGTAAGTTCCCAGACGTTTGGAAAACTAAAAAAATCTGTCTCGTTTTGAAATCTGGTGACAATGCGGATATATCAAACTATAGACCAATAGCGATAGTTTCTAACTTTGCCAAATTATTTGAATCTGTGTGCAGTTCATATTCAACATGATGTCAGATCTCAATTGTCAAACAAAGAACATGATTTTATTAAAGGTAGATCCACACTTACCAATCTCACTAATTTCACCCACTTTCTTTCTAATCACTTAGACAATAACAAAAAAATTGACGTGTGGTATACTGACTTTAGTAAAACCTTTGATAAAATTTATCATAGAATAATCATTAAAAAAACTTTACAATTTTGGGTTTTGTTCACATTTTGTAAATTTAATTGCCGCATTAATATTTAATAAACCACAATACGTTGAATACAAAAGTATTAGGTCTCATGTGTATTATGCCAGTATCGGAGTTACGCAAGGGTCAAATTTAGGCCCTTTATTGTTTCTATTGTTTATTAATGATGTAGTAAACTGTGTAAATTTAAATTTAAACCTAGAACGCTGACGATCTCAAAATTGCACATGTGATCAACAGTTATGCAGATTGTATTACAAGTTTGTCAAAGTGGTGTATAGAAAATAAGTTAACACTAAACATTAGTAAATGTAGTATAATGAGTTATTCAAGGTGCAAAGGAATTAGTATTTATAATTACCAAATATCGAACAAAATAGTAAACCCATGTGATGTTGTAAAGGATCTTGTCGTTTTGTTTGATTGTAAATTACCATTTGTTAAGCATTATGAATATGTTATATCGCAGTCACTAAAAATGCTTGGTTTTATTCGGCGTAACACAAAATCATTTAAAAACATTAAAACCTTGAAGTTGCTTTATATTGCTTCTATAAGAAGTAAATTAGAATATTGTTCAATAATCTGGAAACCATACTACAATGTTCACAATAACAATATTGAGGAGGTACAGCAAAAGTTTTTAAAATTTTTGTATTTTATAAAATATGGAGCGTACCCGGTACAAAGTTATCCATATAGTCAATTAACTAATACATTTAAATTAGAATCTCTTAATGTAAGACGTGATATTGCGTTGATGGTCTACTTACACAAACTTTTGCACCATAATATCGATAATAATGACCTTCTGTATACGGTAAATTTTAATGTACACTTATGAAATTTAAAACTTGGACACCACAATTTCTGTAAACAAAAGCTTGCACATTGTGGAGCGGGCGTAAGGGTATCATGTACAATTCTAACAGCAAGTAGTCTCAGCAGGGGTTATCTTATAGAAGGACTGTAGAATGAATCATTACAGTAAGCACGTTTTAGAAAATAGGTAATTTACGTTGCTTACTTTTTTTCTTTAAAGAATATATTTGAAGGTATCGCTAATTAAACACCATAGCTCGATTAATTATCGAATCAAAATTTTGTTTAGGAAATGTTTACAAAATAAAATTAGAAATAATTTTGATTTAAAAAACGTCTACAAGCAATAACTTTTAAATTAAATCAAAAACTAAACATGGTTATTTGGGTTGACTGATTATTACTTATTTTTAAATAAATCTAACCTACTAATTATTGTAAGTTATTAAAAAAAATCATTAAACTCTCTATTCATAATATTTAGTCCTTACAAAATGTATATTTTATGACGTTTCATTTTTTCTGTAGTTAATATAAAAAGTGAAAATAAAAACTAAGGCAATTCTTATTGTCAACGTATATATTTAGTTTTTGACAAGAATTTATTACATAATTATAATTAAGATACCAAGTTATAGTTTAAAATTAAATGAAAACTTTTTTTTAAATAAAGGTATTACTATATAAATAAATATAAGAAATCAATAATGGGTGTGACCTCCATTATTATTGATACATTCTTGGAGGCGTCTGCTCATTGACGCTATCAAGGTATCAATATAATTAATATTAATCGTTTCCCATGCGGTATCAATGGCTGCAATTAGTGCATTACGGTTTACTGGTATAAAATTTGGCCCTTGTTGTCTTCGGATAACAGCAAGTATTCGAGCCCAAACATTTTCGATAATGTTAAAATCTGGGCTTTTTGCTGGCCAGGGTAACAGCTCCAAGTTATTTTCTCGTATCCAATTGCGCACAACCCGCGAAGTATGAATAGGGCGTTGTCCTTTAACAACAAAAATACATTATGAAAATGTTAATTCAACAGATCCCGAACTATTTTTTGGAGAAAGTATAGTGAAATAAGAATTCTTACTTGTTGGAAAATATAATCTTCGTCTGGATAAAACACTTCGACTGAAGGTTTCATAATAGTTTCCAAAATATCTAAATACGCAGCAGAATCAAGACGTCCATCAATAGCCCAACAAACTCCTGGACCCCGCGCGCTAACCCAACCCCACACATTCACAGAAAAATAACCACTTCGTTTTTTAGGACATATGTGATTATTTTCGTAACGAGTTCCTTCCATTCTAAAAACTTTTAGTGGTCCATCGTTGCGGCTATTGAACGTTTTTTGTCGCTAAAAATCACTCGATTCCAAAATTCCAAAGGTTCGTTCACATATCGCCTTGCAAATTACGTCTCATATTTTCGTCACTGAGAACTTCTTTCGCAGCAGCATTATATTTCTTTATTTCCATCTCCTTTAATCTTTTTTGTGCAGTTATACGGCATCCGGGAAAATGTGTATCTGCTATAGTCCTGGAGTATGTAGCAAATGGTTGTTCTGTTACGTAATGAAACAACTCGAGATCTTGAGCACGTGTAGATACTTTAGGTCTACCACTTCCGATGGCTCTTTTCAAAGTGTGTTCAAGATTCCATTTTACTCGGTAATGCCCTACGGTGTTTTTTGGTATATCTAACATACGTGAAATTTTACGCACGCTACGGCCCGCCGCTAATTCCGAAACAATCCGCGCTTTCAAATCAGCACCGAGATGAGGTGGCATTTTCACAACACTTGAAATTTTAAACTAAAATGGAATTTACATTTCTTACTTTATTTATTAGTTCACACAACCTATTCTCAAACAGTAAGTAATTTATTACATACTTCTAATGACCAATGTAACAACCCTTAGAGCAATATGACTCAAAGGAAGTAAATTAAACAAGCAAGGATATTCTATTGTTATTGAAACTTATTCATAAAGTAAAAGCCATTTCCTTATAATGCTAATGGACAGGATTTTCTTTTAAGTATTAAGATTACAATAGAGGACTTATAAACTTTCGAAAATATCTAATTATAAATATTTACACTGCAATTGCGCTTTTTTCTTAATAATTTCTTAGCAATAACATACACGTTCTTGGTTTTAAGTTGTCATAAATTTGATATGATATAAATTTGTGTTTCTAATATTACATCACAAACTAATCTTTATTCGCCAAAAATTGTTGCTTAAGTTGTAAAGCTTCGTACACACCTGAACAACAAACCGAGCAACAAACATAACAACGAACCGAAAGTCAAACAGAACGACAAACGATCTTTTATGATTTCCACAATCCGAACAACAAACGGAACGTTTGTGCTGTTCCCATAATTATTTTCAGTAGTTTTCAGTTTATATATATTTATTATTGAGAAGAGAAAATTGCGGAAAACAAGAAGATAGTGCCAACCAAATTTTTACGCACAAAGAAGAGTAAAAAATTATAATTTACTTTGTTTTTTTTTATTTTGGAAATTTTCCGCCCAAATGATGCTAATAGGGACATCATTTTTTCTTGCATTCTTAAACACTGATTAATTTAAAACATTTTTCTTCTGTCAACTCCATAATATTACCTAAAACACAACAAACCCACAAAAGGGAGGACAAAAAATAAATAATTTAATTCTCCCGCATAAGTTTGTTCGCCGTTTTGTTTAGATTCGTCCAAACCTGCAAACGCATTCGCGCGCATTTTCTTTGATGTCGGAGAAAAAACCGACAAGTTGCGGGAACGCCGCAAACCGTTCGTGGAACAATCAGGACTTGCGAATCTGTTCTAAAATTCGTACGTAGCACCGTCCAAATTAATGTTCCGATTGCCGTTCGGTTCGTTGTTCTGTTTGTTCCTCGGTTTGTTGTTCAGGTGTGTACGAAGCTTTACAATAAGCATATTAATATGAACTATATCTTATGAAAGGAGAGTTATGTAACTATAATTAACGACTTAACGTTACGTTAGTAGATTCCATTTACTATTTACACAATTTTCTTGGAACATTCGATAATTAACTATCGGGATATGATGACCCTATACTTCGCAGGTTGTGCGCAACTGGATACAAGCAAATAACTTGGAGCTGTTACCCTGGCCAGCAAAAAGCCCAGATTTTAACATTATCGAAAATGTTTGGGCTCGAATACTTGCTGTTATCCGAAGACAACAAGGGCCAAATTTTATACCAGTAAACCGTAATGCACTAATTGCAGCCATTGATACCGCATGGGAAACGATTAATATTAATTATATTGATACCTTGATAGCGTCAATGAGCAGACGCCTCCAAGAATGTATCAATAATAATGGAGGTCACACCCATTATTGATTTCTTATATTTATTTATATAGTAATACCTTTTATAAAAAAAACGTTTTCATTTAATTTTAAACTATAACTTGGTATCTTAATTATAATTATGTAATAAATTCTTGTCAAAAAACTAAATATATACGTTGACAATAAGAATTGCCTTAGTTTTTATTTTCACTTTTTATATTAACTACAGAAAAAAATGAAACGTCATAAAATATACATTTTGTAAGGACTAAATATTATGAATAGAGAGTTTAATGATTTTTTTTAATAACTTACAATAATTAGTAGGTTAGATTTATTTAAAAATAAGTAATAATCAGTCAACCCAAATAACCATGTTTAGTTTTTGATTTAATTTAAAAGTTATTGCTTGTAGACGTTTTTTAAATCAAAATTATTTCTAATTTTATTTTGTAAACATTTCCTAAACAAAATTTTGATTCGATAATTAATCGAGCTATGGTGTTTAATTAGCGATACCTTCAAATATATTCTTTAAAGAAAAAAATTAAGTAAGCAACGTAAATTACCTATTTTCTAAAACGTGCTTAGTGTAATGATTCATTCTACAGTCCTTCTATAAAATAACCCCTGCTGAGACTACCTGCTGTTAGAATTGTAAATGATACCCTTAAGCCCGCTTCACAATGTACAAACTTTTGTTTACAGAAATTGTGGTGTCCAAGTTTTAAATTTCATGAGTGTACCTTCTCAATCTTTAAGAAATTGTAACACTTTTCTAATTAAAACGTCTCATACATTACAACATTAACATTCTCCACTGCTATCTATGTGTGCAATATGTAACAAACTTTAGGTTGATATTTTTAACAATAACTTTAAGGAATTTCTAAGTATGTTCAAAAATAAAATATTATTAATATATAAAAACTTATAAAATACCGAGGAGTGTGTCATTATTATTATTACATTTATTTTCTTATATTTTGTTATACCTAAGTTAGATATTAATTTTTTTTGTTTATAATGTTACATTGTTAATAATATTTATTTGTTAATTTTACTGTAATGCTTCCTCTTTAGACACTAGTTGTCTGTTGGAATAGTAAACGTATTATTATTATTATTATTATTAATATTATTATTATTACTATTATACAATGTAGATAAATTATACATTCAACCCAAATCTATCCAAATATCGTAGAGTAATTAAATATAATCACAACGTAAGAACCTTTCTATTTTATTTATTTGATGATCACAATTTTCTTTTAGTTAAAGCCTCAATTTATTAACTTTATTTTTGGAATGGGTTACTGACTTCTAATTTGTGTACTACGACATAGGTTATTTGTCACTTATACTCGTGACTTGCTTTAAATTTTGTGATGACACGTATCGTCAGCAAATAATGGATCCTAAACGTAAAGACACGAACAGAAGTAAGCAAGGACTAACATACTTATTTAAGAGTAACACATCGTGTTTTAAGCAAATGATAACAGAGCTCATACCGTAAATAATTTATTGTTGGTTTAATTTTTATTTATTCTATTAAATAATATGAATGTCTCTTTTATTTTAATAACATAAAAAAAAGTAACAGACAACAATTAACCCACATCTTTAAATAAGTAAAAAAAATAAATGCAGGAATCGATCGCATGGTTGAAATTTCTAAAATTTAATTAAAAACCTAGCTTGCCAAACCCGGTTTTTAATAAAATCCAGCAGTTTAAAGAAGTAAACGGAACAAAAATTGTTACAGGATAAACATGATGTGTTGCTCTTGTATGATATTAATGTATTGGCTAGATAGTTATTAACTGGAACTAAAACAGCTTTGAAGCATGAGGCGTCTATTAGAGTTTGGGTTAAACCATTTACATCAAACACTATTAAATTTATACAAATAAATTTTTATTTCACTATCCATGCATCCTTACCTCCGAAAGGTAGAGTGTCATATTCTTATTTATTTACAAAGAATAATATATGTATCCTCAATTATGTATGATTTAGTAAATAATATGCTGTACCTACAATTATCTAGATATTACTGTCGCACCAGATTTCAGTTCAATTTTACTCAAATTAAAATTTAATTTAATTCTAGACACTTTAGCAGTTTTCTAAGATGTAGCAATACAACTGTATATTTTCGAACGAAATGAAACTTGTCATCTAAACTAGATAAATAGCGTTCGCTTCGTTTTCAATACAAAACGTACACAACTTCCTTTACTAAATTTCAAGAATGCTACAAAAAGAAAACTATATTGCACAGCAAACTATTCTTATTTACGTTAAAAGAAGTGATCCATTTCGATCAGAATACATGGAATGGAAAACAAAAAGTTTGCCTCTTCATTATTTTTCATTAATTTTACATTAAAATAATATTTAAATATGCCTGAACTGTTAAAATTATTATTCACGTTAATTATTATAATAAAATTGTAGGTTGTAGTAATAATCACTTCATATTTTTTCGTACGTTTCATAAGTTAGCATATACCATAAATGCTGTGACCATCCAAAATTGATTTTTAAGTGTTTTTTAAATTTATTTACTATAAAAGAGAGGAACTAAAGGTATATCATTTCAAAAGTATTTTACCATTAATGTGTAATCACTGGTTTTCCCTAACTAACGTGGATCTAAATGACGACTTTCTTCCTTCACCATCGCCGAATCCCGATCCATACGCAACGGACGATCACAACGACGATGTAGATTTTGTCCCACATAATAATGTAGAACAAATCGATAGAAGTGATGCAGAAAATACAGGCACAAAAGAAGAAAAAAAGAAGAGCAGAAAAAGAAAAAAAAATGTACAAAATTGGAAGAGAAACTATCTTAAGAATTCTAGGAACAGTGGAAAGGAATATGTGAACTGGAAAGGTAACACACAGACGGAAAGAAAGTTAAAACTTCTATGTGAAAACTGCAGGAACAAATGTACTAAAAAAATTTTTGAAAAAGAAAAAAAATAAATATTTTCAAACCTTTAGCCATTGAGCGATATAAATAGACAACGTAATTTTATTTCAAAATTTGTTTGCCTTTAAGAGAAAAAAAGGTGTTGAATACGTCCTAAATCAGAAATAGATAAAGAGGTTTGGAGCCGAAGAAACAGTACTTTTACATATTATTTATCAAGCGGAGGCAAAGGAATAAAGTTTGCAAAAAGTTTTTTCTCAACACTTTATGCATAAATGGACAAATTGAAGCGGAAGAAGAATATAAAATAAAAATGAAAAATAAAAAAATATCGCGGCAAATTAAAAAAATGACAAAGACTCTGCACAAAACAACCTCTACTAATTTCTGCGGTTTTTGATTTGCAACAGGTTCTCCCTGCCATAATCTAATGTAGGTGTATTGTACTACAAACTAAAGCTGTCAACATATAATTTTACTATATACAATTTGTCAAGTAAAGAATGTCAGTGCTTCATATGGAATAAATGTATTGCACATAGAAGTTCGTTTGAAATAGGAAGCTGCCTTCTAAAGTTTGTAGAATGGCATGTTAGAAAAGGAGTCACGGAATTGACAACGGTTCGGGACAAAACCGTAACAAATATCTTTTTTTAATGTATAGTTATTTATCTTAAAAGTACGTTATTAAAATACGGCATACTTTTCTAGAACCAGAGCACACACAAAACGAAGGAGACTGTGTTCACAGTGTGATCGAGAAAGCTGCCAGAAATATTCCTATTTACACTCCAGAATAGTGGCACTCAGTAGTACAAACAGCAGAAAGAAAGGCACCATTCTACACAGTTTATGAGTTGTCACAAAAAGATGTGTTTGATTTAAAACAATCCAACATGAGATTGCTATAAATTTTGATAAGGACACAAAAAACAAATAAGTTTTGTAAGTTAATTCAAGAAACTTCAATTTAATCCAGAATTTTCTAATTTTTTATTTTTTAATATAAACTATTAAGGCAACCAATTTATAAAATTAAATTTAATTGAAAGGGGTAGGAAATCCTTGGGTGACTTTGATATTAATAATATACAGTTTAAACTTCTTTTTACAAAGAAAATACCTATTCCAAAGAAAAAATACGACAATTTACCTACAGTTTTTTTGTAACAATGGTGCAATTACACTTTATTATCATGACTACTTTAAACAGTTGCCATTTACTAGTAAAAATTTTGATGAAGAAGATGATAACGACTAAGTTAGTTTTTACTGTCTCTAATGTAGCATAGTTTTTTATTTTTGTTTAGTTTCTATACCTTTGTTCCTAATTTGAGTGTTTAACTCTTATACATTTTTAATAAAATTGAAATAAATGCAACATTTTTTTAATAATTTTCTAAAATTTGCTCTAGATCAGAACTACGAGGATATATTGAAAAATTCTTAGCCTACTATAGAACCAAACAAAATTTCAATGTCAAAATATTTTATTACTTAACATATTCTCCTCTTAATTGGATACATTTATTACAGGGAACCTGCAACGTCTCTAGACCTTTAAAAAAAATGTTTCTTCTTGCTCTGCAAACCAGACCTCCACAGCTTCTATTACCTCCTTGTTGGAAGAAAATGTACGACCTTTTAAACTTTTTTTCAGTTGAGGAAAGAGGTGATAGTCGGACGGAGCCAAATCGGGTGAATAAGGGGGTGTTCTAGTAATTCAAACCCTAAATCACAAATTTTTGCATGGCAACATGAGATTTGTGTGCAGGGGCGTTGTCCTGCAAAAACAAAACACCTTTGGATAGCTTTCCGCGTTTTTTCTCTTTAATATTTTCCCGTAGAGTGGTCAGTAATGTCGAATAGTAATCTCCAGTTATTGTTCTACCCTTATCCAAAAATCAATCATGATTACTCCATGGCAATCCCAAAAAACTGAAGCAAGAACTTTTCAGCAGATTTTGGACACGAAACTTCTTAGGTCTTGGAGAACCAGAGTGTCGCCATTCCATCGATTGTTGCTTTGTTTCTGGATCGTAGAAATGTACCCAAGTCTCATCCATAGTAACAATTCGGTTTAAGAAGTCTACATCGTTTTCAAATCGAGCACAGATCGAACGCGATGCTTCTACCCTTGCACGCTTTTGGTCAACATTCAAACATTTGGGGATCTATTTTGCAGCAATTTGTCCAAATTGACGTGAACCATATGATGAACGCGTTCGTATGAAATATTCAGTGCTTCAGATATCCGTTTTAGCCCAATTCGACGGTCTGATAAAATCATGTCATGAACTGCATCGATATCTTCGGGGACTGACACAGAAACTGGCTTTCTCAATCGGTCATCATCTTCAATGAAAATTTACCTCTTTTGAAGCTTGAATTCCAATTTTTGACAGTCGCATACGAAGGTCATTGATCACCAAGGGAATTAAGCATATCTTCGTAAATCTGCTTACCTCTTAACCCTTTTAAATACAGGTACTTGATGATGGCTCGATACTCCAATTTTTCGATTTTTACAATTTCAGTGGACATCTTTTTTCATTTAATTTATAGCGTGACTCTGGTTTACTTTTTTGACGTCAAACTTTTACACCGACACTTCTAATAAGTTATTGTTCGTTGCTATGGTAACGCAATATTTTGTTTATGCAAGGAACTGGTCTAGGCTAACTAGATATCAATATATCCTCGTATCTCAAGTCTATTTTACTCAATATTGCAAGTCCACTGTTATGGACTTACAATAGTTGGGAGTTGTAAAACTATTGTATGTTCATATTTTTAACAATTACTTATACAATACCTTTTACTTGCAAACCAGTTAATAACTGGTTGTTTTTTGAGTTCAAAATCGGTTTAATACTATAAAATATTCAAATAGTATTAAGCATAACTAAAAAAAATTAGTATCACGTGATTATTATATTTGAGTAATTACTTATCGGATCAAAAAATGGTTTAAACAAAAGTTGTGTATAATTAAATTACAAACAACTTTTATTTGAAACAAGAATGTGTGAAATAATCATTTTTTAAAATATTAACAAAATTCGAAAATCTGTGTACGGTAACGTCCTTTTAGCTACATAGATTATGCTCTAAATCTAATCAGATCTGCGGAATTATAATTAAGGACCATGTACAATGTTTCATAAAAATCGGACGGATGGTTTTCTTCATATTTTCTTTACATACGGACGGCCGGCCAGTCGGCCGCTGAACATAAATATTTTTTGCTTCATTATAATGTACTAACTCTATTCGTTGAAAAAAGTGAAAAAAAAGGGGTTATTTCATTAGATGTGGATTAATTTTTTATAACTAATTGATCGTTTTAAAAACTAACCTTAACAATTATTTTCATGAAGTTACTAATCGTGTAGAGATGTGTTACTGGATTATTTCGTCAATTCACACAGGTAAGTAATAACTTGTCTCACACGTATCCTTATTAGTTTTTAATTAATATTTATGATGATATCAATTGCTTGTTTTCAAGACTCTGCTTTAATTTTATTTAACGTGAGTTTGTCATAAAACGATAGTTTAAATAAATTTTTATAATTTTTGATTATGACGTTGTGCTTCGTATCAATTTATTCTAAGCACAAATTCTCGGTCACTTGTTTTATAATGTTACCTGATGCAAAATTATTGCATTTTCGACCAAAACACAAAAACAAAAAATACATTAAACTTGATAAAAATCAACATTTTTGAAAGTTATTGTGAAATTAGTGTCAGTCTATTTTTATAGTTTCTTACACAAAAAGTGTGAATATGTTTGGCACTTCTGCTGTAGCGTTTACAAGGTGTCCGCGTTTAAAAACCCGCGACGTCATTTAAGAACAAATTATGAAAAATTCGAGTTTTCTCCAATTTTTGTAGGAACTTCGGACAATTTGTACCCATTTATCTTAATCTTAGACACAAATAATATACCTCCATCTTACGTATGTTCGTCGTTTCACTAAAGACAGAAAAAATTTCAGTTAAAAGGAATCTAAACAATTATTGTTTTTAGGCTTTACACAAACCATAGTTATTTACGAACCAAGTTCGGGATAAACTTTTTTCTACATGAGCGCATTTAAAGCATTGAGCGAACAAAGTGAGCGAGTGGTTTAATAGCGCGAATGCTAGAATAATCTTCCCGCAAGAGGTTTGTACAATTTTTTGTATTGAGCAAATATTCCGTTAATAAATATTAGCAACTATTTTACATTAATGTCAAATTTTAATATAGTTAGCAAAGTGCTATGAGTTGACAATTTTAGTTGTAGTAATTTACATAACGGATAGATGGCACTATAAATTTTTAATAACTTTGTGTAGATTTTTCAAGGTTAATTCTTGTTTTCATTAACATAAATCATTGGAAAAATAATTTTTAGCAAGTCAAAATTATATTTGGATTACGATGTTATTATTTCAATGTCTCTGAATGCCAGTGTTTTTAGTAATTTTTCCCGAACTGATGCGGGAAAAAATAGCTTTCTGATTAGCTACACACTTATATCAAATGGCATTTCCCAAACGGCATGTACAAAAAAATTTTTATCTACGACCACTATAGAAAATAATGAATAACGCATAATTAGTAGGCTAAGTATGTAATCAAAAGCGCACGCTGTGCGTTATGATAAACAAATCGCACAGTTAGGGATGAATGGTGATCTCTTCAATATATATTATATTATATTATACACACTAACATAATATATTGCAATCCTAATTACAAAAAGTTGTAAGCGGTATTCAGGTGGTCGTAGATAAAGTATAGTACATAATTCGAATTGTAAAGCAATTACGCACTCACAGTCGTACGTAATATGCATCTTACAATTCTTGTTACGTAATATACTATTTTACCCCTTCATACATATTTGGATCAAGATAAATTGTAGAAATTTTCCGTTTTGGACTATATTCAATTTGGGGTACCTTCTTTTTTCTACTAGTTTTTTTTTTCCTGTTTTTGCATAACCACTTAGACGTAGTGACAGGATTTATATTTAACATAAAAAACATGTATTTTTTGTTTTGTGTTTGGAACCCAAAGCTTCTTCACTGAGACTTAGTCGATATCCTGTTCATTACTTTTGAAATGTAAGTGTTGAAAAATTATTTTTAGTGTCGATAACGAGCAAGAAAAGTAGGTGGAAATCGTAGAAATAAGTTAAGATAGCACATCAGCGACTTTATTGCTTGATGCTGGAGGCGATCTTAGTATGGTTTAAAGTCTAGGTCAATGGAAATTGCAAAAACGATACTGGGTCAAAATTCGGGAACAGAAGTTAATGTTATTGTGAATACAGAGAAGAAAAAATCAAATAAATGTGGAACCAACAATTAAGTGACAAGACGCAAATCAAATATAGTTATTTGTCCAACAAGTAAGGAAAGCGAGTGAGAGTGGAAAGACTGCTTTCCACATGTGTTAGACACAACATATAAAGTAACGATGTTTAAAAGTTGAAATATAATATACTAAGTTAAACAAAATTGATTAATTACATTTGTTACGATTTATTTGTAAACAAACTAAAAAAATATATAGCAGTGCTAAGATGACCTACCGGCAGCTCTTCTTAGTCGGGAGTGGTCGTAGGTTAGCGTATTTGATAGTCGAAACAATGAGTATCCCTGCAAGCGATTCACGAGACAAAATATTGTTTAAAAGTTGTTTAACACCTTCTTTGCGTTAAATGCCCCCGGAGGCATTTCATTGGTTTAACTCCTATGCGGTACCAAAATCCGTAAAACTTTCGCAACTTACGGAACGCATAAATTTATCAATTTTAAAATTTTTCTACATTATAGCTAGCAATATAACTATAACTACTTTTCAAAGTGATTTTTGTATATTTTCTTGTAAATGCCCCCGGAGGCATATACCGCATAGAAGTTAATCAACTTAACTTATATGCGGCAAATGCCGCCGGGGGTAATCTTACGAACTTGTTGCAACTCGTCAGTTTTCGCTCTTCTGCGCGTTTAAGTACGTATATACTCATTATTCTATTGTACATCAGTGGATAAACTTGTATCATGTCGAAGCGCAGTAAAAGAATTATTGAATTAGCACTAAACGTTCCGTGTTTTTCTGGTGATAGTAATGAGAGTGATGGACTTTCTAGTGACAGCGAAAAAGACTTTAGTAGTGACGATTCTATAGCGGATAAACGAAGACAATGAATCTGAATCATCGGAAGGAGACCGTTCGGAAATTTCTGAAAATTATTTAGATGATTCATCCGATAAATCCAGTAGAACATCTACACCAAGTTCTGTAGATAAAAGTGTAATAGACAGTCACTGGAAGAATATAGAGTCCTCGCTTTTAGTTTTCCTATGATGAATGAAGATTGTAAGATAAATACTAGTTTCTTTTCTGCACCCTTAGAGAAACCAATAGATGTTTTCAAACACATGATTAATGACGAAATTCTTAATTTAATAGTTACCGAGACAAATCGTTATGCACATCAATGCATGAACAGTAATTTATCCCACAAATCCAGAATTAAGTCCTGGAATAATACAAATAAAAAGAAATATTACAATTTCTATCTATTACTTTATCAATGGGAATGGTGGATGTACCTGCTCTAAACTTGTATTGGTCTAAAGATCCTCTTTTTCACAACGAACTAATAACTTCAATTATGGCAAGAGATAGGTATTTGCTGTTGTTAAAGTTTATACATTTCTCAAATAACGAAGCGGCTGATGAAAATAATAAACTAAATAAATTAGAAAAATTGGTCTCCTTGCTCGTGTCAAATTTTCAAAATATTTTTCAACCTGGAAAATCATTAGTTGTTGACGAATCTATGGTGCCATTTCGTGGAAGATTACATTTTAAACAATACATTCCTAATAAAAAACACAAATACGGTGTTAAAATATATAAATTATGTACAACAAATGGATACACATACAATTTGAAAATATATGCTGGAAAAGGTGATACAGACATATCTTTGGGACATTCTCAAACGATTGTAGAAAAACTGTTTGAGTCCATTTCTCCAAAGGAAGGCAGAATTGTTTATGCTGATAATTTCTATTCAAGCATTGGATTGGCAAGTAAACTATTAGAATGTAAATCCTTGTATTGTGGTACATACGTTCTAACCGAAAGGGAATACCAAAGTTAGTAAGTAACAAAAAATTAAAAAAAGGTGAAACCTTTGGGTTAGAGAAAGATAACATCAAAATTATTAAGTGGGTCGACAAACGACCCGTACTTATGCTCAGTACAGTGCCATCACATTCTTCCGAACTTGTTGATACAGGTAAGTTTAGAATTATTCCAATACCAATGTTGTAACACAAATTACATTACAGGAAAACGCAATAGAAAGGGAGAACCTATTTTCAAGCCAAAATGTGTTATAGATTATAATCACGCAAAAAAAGGAGTCGATTATAGTGATCAGATGTCATCTTATTCTTCAGTTTTACGTAAAAGTTTAAAATGGTACCGAAAAGTAGCATTTGAGCTAATATTTGGTACGAGTGTGGTTAATGCCTGGATTATTTTTAATATGATATCTGAAACAAAAGTGTCTATTTTTGAATTCCGTCGACAGCTAATAAACAATTTAAAAGACTTCGAAACTGAAGAACAAGATAGACCTGATCAAGTAAAACCGAAGAAAAGACTGCACACCTTTGTAAAACCTGAAGGTCCCGGTAGAAAAAGAAGAAAACCTTGTAAGGGATGTTACGACAAGCTCCGAGAAACACTTCCCAGTAAAGAAGTTTACAAGAAAGTTCGTCGGGTTATTTCATATTGCAACGACTGTCTCAATCAACCAGGATACTGCCTGACATGTTTTAATACTGCACATAAATAGATTTTGTTTCAATAAAGTGTATTCAATTTATTTTATACATATTTTAATATTTGCAATAAAATTAGTACGAGTACATTAAAATATTTCTCTAGGACAAGCATACTTTATAACGTGAGATCAGAAATGTTTCTAAAAGACATATCAATATCCTGTACAGTACCGATAATATGTTGCTAATTTTCATTATTTCAGTCAAAAATTATCAACCTAATCTTGTTTATTATCATAAAAAACGCAAATTTTTACTAGCATGCTTAAATGCCCCCGAAGGCATTTACCGCACCAAACGGATATATCTTGAAATGCCGCGGGAGGCATTTACCGCAGTCAGAGACATGGTACTCTCTTAAGTTATCGCATTGAAGGTGTTAAACACAATTACGACGAGTACCGGACCGTGGCCGATTATTTAAATAGATTAAAAGCGCACCAAATTAATTGTACTTGAAAGATCCTTCAAGTTTACAAAGTTATTTATAAGCACCCAAAAAGGGTACAATGTTAAACGCATGACCACGATACATATACATAGGACGCGACAAAATTTATGAATGACATGCATAAAAAATTAACTTAGCTCGTGTAACTAAGAAGTCTTCAGTGTTCGACAGTTAATCGGTATAGACAACAGCTCCCGTATCGAAATCTAATATTTGAGTATCCCACGAAGAAAAAGGAAAAGCCAAAATGGACTTTGATAATAACTAACAGTTGCTGGCTGCTCTCAAAGGATTACATAAACGAGTTATCTTGAGTGGTAGCCTTGACCCGACAAAGGCTTCAAGGTAAGTTGATTAAACATTTAATTATAGTTTACCAATTACTTTATAATTAGTTTATTAAGTTTTGAATTAAATTTCAACGGTGGTGTGATATCCACTTTGATATGTTTTAATTTTTGGATTATTATTATTGCCTGTGTAACCATCATTAAATATCCATTGACTAATTAAAATGTCAAAAGAAAGAAGCAAAAAAGAAAAAGGTGCCTGCAATTAATAGAACCCGTAAGAACAAATATTTTATTAAAACAAAGGAAAGTAAAAAAAAAAAAAAAAAAAAAAAGGGCATTTACACCGGAACCGGAATTGAAGATTTATTCCCTAATTAAAATGGAATGATTTTACTTCAATCAATATTACAAAGCACATGTCTAATTGTTCAATTTTTAGACAGCATTTTCCATGTACATCTTTTCACAACAGAGAGTAAATCGAAAATGAATTGTAACTTTTGCGAGAACACGAGCACAAATCATTGGAACCAACAACTCTAAACAACTAAAATCCCCAGAAGATTTTCAATATAAGAATGCATATTTAAACGCATTAGTGTAAACACGGCTACCTATACTGTAGGGAGAAATTGGCCAATAAATCAATTATTTGCGAAATAATCCCGTCACAAATTGTTTAACTAAGTGAAGCACAGATCTAATGACACATTCTAAAATTTTTTAAAGAAACATTCTTGGAACACAACATTTTTGTCACTAGTGAGGGAAAATCAATTTTCCTCACTATTTGTAGAGAATAAACGTCCATTTTCTAAGTATGTCGTGGAAAAAAGTTATATCTTTTAATACAATAGTTAACGTAAACCTCAACAAATGATTCCATTTGAGATTTCGGTTTCATACACTTAGGTAATTGTAATTTTATGTAGGACAATGTATTTTTGATGTTTAATTTTCTGTAAAAGTGTAAACGGTTGAATTATAGTGCGTGTCCACGAATGGAGTATCATATAGGTAAAAAATGTTTAAATTTTAGTTTTAGCAAAGAAAGTAATTCTTTATAAAAAGTTTTGCTTGTTCTGAAACTCGCTAAAATAAAATTTCAGTTTTTCTGTTTGATTTCATGGTCAGTTTTATGAAAACTGTATGAATGTTTGCACTAACTTTGAAAATAATGTATTACCTCTTGAGTGACGTTTGTCGTGACGTTATTCTTTGACATCAATATTCACTATTTAACAAAGGGTATAAGGGTGATTACTTTGTAATGGTTATTTTTGATAGTGTTAATAATTCTTTAAAAAACTTGAATTTTATTTTATTTTAAGAGTTTCAACCTATCCGTAGACATACGGTATTAAAACAAATTTAATTATTGAAGCATATGACTACTAGTGCCTCATAATTCAATCAAAATCATCATTTTATGACATCATAATATAGAGTTATTGGATAAAAGTTTTTTTCTACATTACTTACAGGAAAAATGTTTCACAAGGCTGTGAAAACATTTTTAAAATTCAGTTTTTTACATATTATTATAATGATTATTATTCTTATGTTATACGTTCGGCGTACACCGCAAATTTGTGTTTAGTACTAAACGCATTGAAAATCATAAAAACGTTTAAGAAAATATACTTACATTTTTATTACTCTGATGCTCATGACTTGCTGAGGAAAGTTGTTTCTGAAATGAAAACATAATAAATAATTGCGAAAGTAAATACTTAGAAAGTGGAATTTCTAATTTGTCTCAACGTTACTATTATTGAATTTTAAACAACACATTCACATAACTCAAACAAAGAAAGTAAATCCAGTGTAGTTGTGGATGAGTATTTTAAAAAAAAAACATAAAACCACGAGATAATAGATTGGTTTTTAGCACATATTCAGTACGTCGTAAACAATTCACATTAAGCTTCGCTTATCGTACCTCACAGCATTTTAAAAATTAAAATCCATCTGTATTTTCCATTGAATTCAAACATGAATTACCTGGTTTAATAATAATCTTAAAATAAGAAGAGCTTTTGTGTTGTTATTTGAAAAGACATATATTTTCGATTTTACTAGTGCTATACTAAACCCGGTATCTTTGTATTAAATTTATAACGGCGGCTGCAAAAAAGGCTGTTCGCACTTGCACAACGCAAAAAGTAGAAACTACTCTAATAAAAGCCCAGAGAGTAATTTAAACGAAACCACATAACAACTACTTGGCGACTCGCAGTAAGTAATAAATAATAAAGACGCGTAGCCGGGTGAGTATAAAAGGCGTGGATGTCTAGGAACAATTTTGATAACACCCTGGGATCGAGCTAGAAAATCTACGCGACAAGAATGCTCAAAATATGACACACGAAACTCCTTTATACGTTTTATTTTACAACATTCGTACTTTTTTCTTGTTTAATTCTATTTGTGCCAAATACAATTAGGTTTGAACCAAAATAGGTCGATCCAACTTCTGTTGTAAATTGTAGTTGCAAGTACAAGCGGTAGAACTTAATATAAATTTTAATTGCATTAAATGTAAAGCGGTATGAGTAAAACTTTATAGCGGTTTAACATCGAAATTACTTTCTAAATGTACCTTTCAAGTACTTTGTAAGGATTACATTTGTTGTGATAACATGGCTATGTTGTAACTACATTCTGTCGTTAAAATTATAACGAACCACAAACGAGACCTTTTTACCAAAGCTGAAAATTTGGCGAATCTCTTAGAACATATTGACCAAACAAATGTTTGTTGTTATCTAAAGTGCTATGATTACACGGTTGTTTTCGGACGTATGTAGTTTGGGGCACACAACAAGTGCTTTACGGCTATGCCTACTTAGAGCTTTAAACCTAAAAATGTTTTTAAATCATATCGATTTAGTGGTATTTTTATTTTCTCGTATGTACGTATTGCAGTGATTGTATAATGTCATAATTGTAATGTATGGATGCAAAGAGATGTATTGTCTAGTATTAAGATATTAGAGGTTTGTTGTATGTTAAGAAGATATATCGATTTTGTGCATACTTGAGGAAACGAAGTAAAAGTGGAGAAGGAAACGCTTTCGAATTGTAAAGAATGATGGACTTATAATTTTCAGTCTGTGTATTAAACAATTAATGCAGAGTGTTCTTCGCTTATTATTGGAAGTGTTATGGTTGTATAATTAATTAATCCAGTTATTAAAAAATGGTTTAAAAAACTAAAGTTAAGCTGGGCATCGTTGAAAAAGCCCGCGAAGTTGTTGTAAGCCTGCGAAGTAGTATTAAAAATATAACTAAATAAGTTGTTGGTGAATAAAACAAACAATTAAAACCAAAACGGAAAAATTAAAAAATAACTAACAGTAAAGAAAAGTTGATAAAGTAATCCAGAGTAAAGGGTTCACTGTCAAGAAACCGTTGAAACATAAATGAACAAGGTTAGTCTAAATTAGTATATGTAAATCTGTGTATTAAAATTAAATAAAATTGTAACGAATGATAAATTGCGCAAAGCCGTGTACGTAACTTTATTTAGGATTACGTCATAATTTTAAGAATTATACAAGGTGGCCCTCGGGAACGGAAAGTTTTGATAATGCTGTTATTCCGTAACTAGGTATAGTTGGCTATGAATTGTTTTTTTAGACTATCTGTCAATTTTTGCCATTTAGTAATTATGGAACACTATCTTCAATGAGAATTATTGGGTCCTTCGTTTTTGAAGATAAAAATAAAAATGATGTTACCAGATGAGAAGACATTGTCTGGCCGCCAAGGTCGTTCGATTATTTTTTGTAAGGCTATCTAAAGCTGAAGGTTTTTACAAATAATCCAAGAACCATTCAAGACCTTTAAAGAAACATAATTGAAGAAATCGCGAATATTTCTGACGATACTTTGCATCGTGTTATGGAAAATTTTCGCGGAAGATTACATACAAAGAAGGATTACATTTACCCGGTGTTATTTTTTAAAAATGAAAATGGCATTTTATTAAAATACATTTTTTGTTTAAATACTACTGTTTTAAAACCTCCCTTATACGTTTGATTATTTTCCTAAAATTGAAATTTCGTTAAACCATAAATACGTTATGATTATTAAGAATTCAAGCCTTAGGGATATTATCAACTAAAGAATTTTAAACAAAAAAGTTCATGCTCATATTCAATATAAAATTATTTATTGAACACAAAAAATGCTATCACTGCAGTATGTACCGAGCGATCATAAAGTGTTTAGATAAGACTTTGACATTAGCAAATTTCTTATGTCTTTGATTGCAAAATGCGTATTGCTGGTTGCATATACAATACATCTAAATCTTTCCAAGAATTCTGCCAAACAATTAACAGTGCTGTATGCCCACTAGCAGTTATTGAATACACCGTTACGGAATTAAGATTTAATAATAAATCTTCTATGTTTCGAAACCATTTTTTTCATAAAAATTTGATAAACAATCATTTGACGTTTATCAGCTGAAGTTATCTAAGACATAAAAAAATTGCACATATCAAAGTCATAGCAACACCTTATCTAAAATCTTTATGATCGCTGGGTGTATGTATATTGCTATGTGCTAATCAATTTTTAAATACAGGTTAGAAGTCTTTTGACCGAAACCTTGGCACGAATTAGTACATGGAGTTTTAATAGTCCACTCCAAAAAATACTCTTATAAGAAGACCCATCATATGGTGGAACAAACATACTGTAATTGTTATTAATTTACTTCTTAAAAGTGCACATGGGGTAAAAACTGACCAGAGTATTAGGATTATTGTTAGACTAAAGATAGACTAGGTTTATAGTTAGTTAATTTATTTTCGTGTTTAATTAAGTATTACCGTAAATAATCAGCTAATATTTCCGTTTACCGAAAAATACTATTCAATGACAGTGATGAGCATAAATATAGCAAGTTAGTTTACCTTTGTGGTGGAGGTTGTATGTAATAGATGATGGACAGTTGTGTTGAACATGTATGTATTGGGAGGTTTTTTGTTCAATAAGTTTACAATGAGTACGACAACTGCTATAGCTGTATCATTCTGAAGAAAGAAGATTTTAGAATTCGCTCAAACTCAAGTCCGATATTTAGGTTCAAAATAACCAAAGTTCTATTTTCAATGTTTTTTTTTATTTTATCACTTTTAGAAGAAGAATTAGAAATTTTTTTTGACAAATGTCAGGACTATGATGTTTCTGTGACGGATGGCATGTGAAGGAGACTATTAAAGAACGAAATTAGATCAATTGTAATTCTGAGGATAATGAAGAATTTATGGAAATAGATATTGACAAACACGATTGCTGATATTTGCAAAAATCATTATAATCCTAGTTCATATCTCGCAGCTATTGACGAACAGTTAATACCACTTCGTAGAAGATGTGATTTTAAAGTTTACATGACGAGCAAACCAGTGAAATATGGAATAAAAACTTAGATTCTTGCCGATGTTGATACAGCTTACTGTGAAAACCTTCTAGTATCCCAGGAAAGACACGCAAAGCTCTCAAACGTCATCAAGAAGAAAGAGTAGGTTTGGATTTGGTTTCCATTTGCCTGGACAATTTTTTGTTTACAGTAAGAAATAATATAATATTAATATTTATTTATTAGTAAAAAGATACTTACATAAAAAACAATTATATAATTTTTTACCGAATAAACAATAACTGAACTATTTTTATGAAATAATATAAAAAGTACAAGTAAATAAACAAATAATTTTTAGTCAATTATATATTACTTAATATGTGCCGTTTCAACGTGTTTAAAATCGTTCCGATTATTAAAATTTTAAATTTTATTTAAAAAATAATAAAATTAAAAAAAATATTTTAAAATAATTAATAAATTTAAATTATTAAATTTTTTATTAAAAAGACGACTTGATTGAGAACCCATATAGCATATAGAAAGTATGACACAATTAATTAATACAAATTTCAAGTTTTCCTAAAGGGATGCAATTTACTTAAAAGAATTTTCAAAAAAACTTTGTCATGTATATTTGAAACCGTCTTAGTCAGCCCGTCATTTTAAGGTATCACTCAATGGGGGTTGGATTTAAAAACAAGCGCCTCCCTAGGCCCCACATACATGATTGAAAAAATTGTTTTTTTTATTAGACGTGGTTTGGCCTGGGGACATGCCCAAAAAATCTAGCTACTCACAGCTTAAGGCCAGACACACCCCACGGTGTGTATAGAAGGAGAACACCAGGAGAATTAACTCAATTATTAATATAGATTGATAAAGTTATCGCATAAGCATTTCGGAAACAATTTATTTTTTTATTTTGAATATAAACACAACAATTCTAAACACTAGTTTTTGTTTGACAGTGACCATATTAAGAGTGGTCAACATTAGATAAATAGGTGTGTACTACTTGCATTTTAAAATAAGCTTCATTGCTCTATTTGAATTTATCAAAATTGTAGTGAGATAAATTGTATAATACTGATGAACAAAATTTAAAATAGGATGCAGCAATAGTTTTTGTACAATAAATATTTAGTGTAATTTGACAAATATTGACCAATTCATGCTATAAAATTAACTTTTTGAAAAATGTTTGTAAAATATAGTATGCATGTAATTTAAAATTTAAATTTGAATATAATACTATTCCTAAGTACTTGATTTCATTTACAAATAGAAGTTAACATTGTCAATATTTATATTCATTGTGTTACAGTCAATATTATTCAACACAGATCTTTTTCCAAATTGACAACACTTTGATTTTGCAACATTAACACTTAAACTATTATTACTTAATCATGTGTATAGAGCACTAAGGTTTTGATTAAAAGTTTGTTGCATAGATTTTATGTTATTGCCTACTGTATAACTCATTGTATCGTCAGCAAGTATAACGATTTCACTTGACTTGATTGCCTCAATAATGTCATTAACATACAGTATGAATAGCAAAGGACCTAGAACTGTTCCTCCTCCACCGGCAATGTTGTAGAATAACAGTTTTTGAATTTGACAGATTGAGTTCTTTCACACAAATACAATTTAAACCAATTTAACACATTTCCTTTAAAACCAATTTTGTCTAATTTGTAAATTAATAAATTGCGATGAACTGTTTCAAATGTTCTACCAAAATTGAGAAAAACACACAACACCAAGTTTTCTTTGTCAATGACTCTTAAGAATTCATCACAAATATTTACAATTATAGTTTCATATGAATGACGATCATGAAACACATTAACTTTTTGGTATTATTTACTTTCGGCACTTGTATCACAACTTACTGTTTCCATTTATTGGGAAAAACACCTTGTGTCAACGGTGTATCTACAATATCCAGTAACATATTCCCAACCACATCAAACACACCATTTATTACCTTGGTTGAAATACCGTTCTTGTTAGAACCAGCTTTTTTTTTAAACTATAAATATTTTTTTAACTCGCTCATTGGAATTGGTTTAAAATCTGATAAATAAACATGTTCAATTTGTGGGGCTCCAATAACTTCCTTTAGAAACGCAGTTTTAGGCAATTGATTCATTATTTTGTTAACACTACTAATGAAAAAATCATTACGATATTGATTTGATGATCCGTGATTCGAAAGTCATTTTGTAATAATATTTTATAAGGTATGTTATGACTCTAATCACTAAGCAAAATTTTTAAATTTTTCTAAAGCTCCCTTAAGTTTTGCTTATTTTCATCTACAGTTTTCTAAAATAATTTTTTTTTCAATTTTAAGCATATTTGATAGAGCATTTTCTAACTCATTTAAATTCATTCCACATATCTATATTGTATTTGTAAACAGCTATCTTGTGTAATAAATCTCGATTTCTCATCATTTGTTTGATATTATCACTTCTGATTCACAATCATCATGATATTACACAATAAAAATTAAACACTCACACTATGCAACGCGAATTGAATAACAAATAAATCAAACTTTTATTTAAACTATTATTTAATTAGTAGAATAATTTCTCCTTATTGTTTGCTTAATAATAGATGATAAACTCTATGTTTTTCTTTTCTTTTACAAAAATGACCGTTTACGGTTTTAATGTCAGTTTTTTGATATGAGAAATTATTAAAAGGTTAAGGTGGTGTTAAACTAAGTAAATAAAATTTGCGGTGGGTGTGGTCATCAATTACTTGAACTGTATTAAGTGGTTTGATATAGGACTCGTGTCATCATACCGCAAATTAATGCCCTTTCTGCTAATGCTCACAAGATTTATCAAATCTTAGCCATTTCGTTACGAGAGTCAAATTAATTGGAACTCTTAAAGTTAGTTCCCAAAACGATACCAATTGTATGAATTATTGGAAAACCTTGTGTTTAATCTCAAACAACGGGGAATAATGTTGCGGTTGTGAACTGTTCACATTTTCGACTTTTCATGCATCTGCGTTAAAATGGCAGTAATTTATCTAACTCGATATTTTTCTGCTTTTCCGTTTTGCGTTCAATTTAGAAAAATCAAGCCACTTTAAACAAAAACCCCCGAACAGCTTACATCGGCAATTTATTTGCGAACATTTTAATCGCAACCTTTTCACAATATATGTACATGTATTGAGGTATCGATTTCGGGAATAACCCAGTAGGGTCATTTGTCATTAAATACACATAAACTCAAAATCTCATTTTTCCTTCTAGTTTACGATTTCGATTCGAAATTGTTAATTAATTTAATTTGATTGTTTTGATATCAAGTACTTTCCTTTTATTTCTTCTTCTAAAAAATGGCAAGCAAGAGTAAATCTAAGAATCGGAAAAAGATGACAACAATGGCGGTTGTGTCAAGAATAAAAGCTGCTGTGAAGAAAACGGTGTCAAGTTCTAATCTAAGTACGACTACTAAGATAATGCCATCCCCCTTTGCACAACCATCAACGTCTACTTTTGAGAAAAAAGCTATCAGCCGGGACGTAATAGACCAGGTCCTCAACGATTGATACTATCTACCATATCAGTGAGAATTATGATGAATACAATGACCAAACACGGACAGACTTGTAAAAATGCCAACGTCAACACAACGAGCATCGGTACCAAGAACATCAACTTGAAGTGCAACTCCTGCTCAAAAGATTTTAAATTTCGAATAGATAATGAAAAGTCTCACTAGGTGCCAATTTCCGAAGAAGTAGCTGCCAGAGCTCTCTGCGCTGGAATTGGACATCGGGCTGTGAAGACTATTATCAACACTTTAGAAATATTAATGATAGCGAAAGACACGTACGAGAAAGAAAAAGTGACTGGGGCAAAAATAATGAAACTAACCATGGATGAATATTTAAAGCGAAATGTTAAACAGGAGAAACGTTTACCACTAAAAAGCAGGAGACGTGATCAAAGTAGTAGACAAAACTTATCCCTTGATCAACGTAACTTGTGATGCTAGATGGTCTAAACAATCTTATGTACAGTCATACTGTACAATTTCAGGGTGCGCCATCATTATTGTACCTAGAACAAAGAAACCACTGTTCATTGACCATCGAACCTGTTGCATCTGTAGTCGCCCTTTTTCAGAAAATGTCATATCTGATGCAGAGGGTTTTCAAGGTTTAAAAACTATTAAAGTTTGTTTTAACGTATTAACTTTTCTAACTGCAGAGGTGTTGATAGTTTCTCATCTACCCAGACGTTATTCTCTGTTCCTAAACACGTTTGTTACAGAAATTAGTCGGCGTCACCTCAATCGGCAGAGGCAGACATATTAGTGGCAGGTTACAAGCGCAGTTTAAAAAATTATAGCCTTATTTATAAACACTTATTGGTGATGGTCGTATTTTTGTGAAAAAACACGACTGCCTAAATCATGCCATCTAAGGTCTCAACTCTAAACTTTTTATTGCTAACACGGTGGTTTCCAAGGCTTTAGAGATCTCGTCTCAAGAATTTACCCATGTTAGTTGTCGTTTACTTCAATATGTGATTCGCTTTGATTATTTTGATTTTTTTATTTATACTTTCCAAATTTGGGAAAGACTATAAAGCTGCCGTAAATTACAACGACAAAACCCAACCGAGCACTATCAACAAGACCAACGCATGCACACTTGCTCAAGATTTTTTAAATATTCTAGTTCACATTATTGGTGACCACAGAAAATGTAAGCAATATTTCTGTTCTAAGACTGGTACAACTAATGGCGTCTATTAAGATTTCCGTCTCAGCAAAATTGGAAATGAATTAGTTGCCGCATTTTCTAGACTTGCAAATCCTTTCTAGCGTCTCCTACCAAACTTTACTTCTAATTTCACCGAGAACTTTATGAGCGTGATGAGTAGTGGAAAGCAAATAAATTATTCACAAAGGGGAAGTTACAAGCAGTGTTCTGCAGTGATGGCGTACTCCCAAAGTATTATTTAGAATTAAACTTGAATCATAAATATTATGATTGATTTTAGGTTGGTTCTGGTTGCCTGCCGTTTATCCTCCAAAGCAAACTGAACTATAATTTGGGCTTCAACGCAGAAAAAATTGAAACGACTAAGGGAACGTAACCTTAAAAAATTAGAAGCACGAAACCTCATACAGTGTGTCCACGGATGTGGTATCCTATAGGTGAAAATTCTTTTAATTTTAGTTTTAGCGAAAAATGTCATTCTTGATAAAAAGTTTTGCTTGTTCTGAAACCCCATAAAATAAAATAAAATTCAAGTTTTTCAAAATCAAAATCATTTCATAGTCAGTTTTATGAAAACCATACTATTGATTATTTGAAACGAGCAATAATTGATGCCGTAAATGAAATTACCTCAGAAATGCTACAAAAAGCTTATAAAGAATTTAAAAGGAGAATTGAGAGATGTTTTGAAGTTGGAAGAGGATATATTGAATAGATGTTCTTTGTTTACTGTTACTGTTAGTTTTGTTCCATGATTACTCTGTATTGTTATTTTTGATAGTTACTAAAATTCTTCAAATTTTATTTCATTTTATGGGGTTTCAGAACAAGCAAAACTTTTCATCAAGAATGACATTTTTGCTAAAACTAAAATTAAAAGAATTTTTACCTATAGGATACCCCATCCGTGGACACAATGTATAGTCATAAAACTCTTCCACGACAAAGATCTAAGATTATAGGCCAAATGCTAATGTTTTTTAGAACAAGAGATGAAGTCAAACAAATGAATGTAAAACAACAATCTAACCAAAACGGAACGAAGGGACTTGACACCTGATACCGTAGAACAGGACTAATCTCTACTCTGGAAACCTTATAGACCTGTCAAAGAACTCGGACTTGGACATACAAGGAAAGGTACTGGAGCCCGTGCCAAAAAAGTATAATGAAACCAAGAAGGAAAAAACACTGGTTTTTTTGTCTACGCAAAACACGGCTGTTTAGCAGTATATCTAGATGGTCTATTAGATGACGATAAATTAATTAAAATTAAATGCCCAAAGACACGACCTAAATGCATCCCTCTTTACAGATCTCCTTTTCTTGTGTTCCACAACAAGAAAAAAAAGACAGGTGAAGAAAAATGCTTACCACTGCATTGGATATTTCGCATGGTTTATAGGTTTGATACTGAAGAAGACCCATCACTACTACTATCAAATTATCATGCAGCTGTACATAACTGATTTGGTTGTCTACTTTGAAAGTCCCGACAATCCGGATGCCAGTAATTCATTGAAAGATTAGCGCGAAGTAATGAAACGGACAGACTTTGGACTAACATGGAGGTGAAATTGATACGGTTTTATGAAGAGAATATGGCACCAGAACTCATGGACCTAATATTTTTAAGATTGGTAACTTTAAGGTCGCCCAATATCGTTATGAATCCGTGGAAAAGAGCAAAGTAGATACACAAAAAAAAGTTACAGCTAAGGCTTCCAAAATGTCATCTCTACTAATACATCAGTCGATCTACCTGCTGTAGAAGATTCTTTTGAAGAAGTTTTGATGTTTCATCAAGAAAAACATTAGTTGATGATTCCAACTACAATTTTGTTCCAATAAATATAATGTTTGTAACTGAAAAATCGCCTTACATATGTTTGTAATGTCAGCGTATAACTTGAAGTAAAAGCTTTTATTATGCTTTGATGTCCTGAATAAATGGTCTCAAAAATATTTTTTTTGCTAGCGAGCATTATTTTTCAAAATTGCCTAATTTCCATACGTCGTTTTCTTGACCACCATCTTAATTATACCAGACTCGAAACAACAATATTTGTTTTTATATGCAACACAACATCTTAAAACATTATCAAAATACTTGTTTATTTAAATAAAAATAAATTAAGCTAAATTTTATATTAAAGTTGATATTATAACATAAACAAAAATAGGCAACTAAGGTTTTTCACCCAAGACAACTTGGAAATAATTAATACTAATACGCAATATTAAATACGAATAAACTAAACAAATCCATTGACAATCTACCAATTAAAATACATTCGTTTAAATATTAGTAAGAATTAAAAGCAAAGAGGGACATTTCACATTATTTGAATGTTAACACATTAGATATATAAATTGATTTACATGAACAATTAGAGAGAACACCGAGCAAAACGCAATTTTCAGCTCAAAGTAAATTTTTGTATGTTCAGACAAGCAGGTAACTCAATTTGTAAAGTAACCCTAAAATAATTGATGATGGAAAAGTGAACTTGACCGTTAAGGTTAAATGTTGAAAGCAAATAATGAATAATATTCTCGGGAGAAATAAGAAGTAATAGGAGTTGTTTTATAATAAATAGTAGTGGTTTCCCGCGAATGTTGTTAATTGTAAAACATCGCTATTTTATTAAATTACTTTTATTTTTTATCAAGACATAAAAGATAGTAGAGAATTTGTTTTTCTAACGTTATACCTATATTTTATTAAAGTTTAGATTGAAGCCCATAATCTAACTTATTGTACTAATTTTAAACAATAAAACACATTGCATAATAAATAAAACTATAATAATAATTGAGTGTGGTTTACGAAAAACAAACAATTGGAAAGTACACAACGTACAAGAATTTTGTTATGCTTCTTAAACATTTTTCATAAAATATACTTTCGAAAGTTTTATCGGATAAACTAAAAATGTTTTATTGTAGCACATGCAGTATATTTCGTATAACTAAAGTATATTGCTTTTAAACTTTTAAACTTTTGTTACTAATTCAATAAAATTATTAATTTACAAAAAAACAGATTATTCTAACTTCTATTTTAAACAAACGTTATTTTAAGAATATATAATTTAATTGTAATTCAATAATAAATATTAATGGAACAAAGAAATAGTTTGACATAAATTATAAAACACTGTAAAAGATAAATAAACTAAAGGAGGTAGATTTAGTCCAAAGAGGTTTGTGAAGGTAGGGTTCCAAGGACACTTGTTGCGTTTTCTCTTTGGATAGCCAGACCGATACGTTGCGTGAGGTATGACTTAGATCTAGGTTCTCCTGTGACATCTCGCAAACGGTTACTAAGATGAGTAACAAACTGTAAGGCATCATCACTAAAAGATCCCAAAGTCTCTACTGCGAAGGGACAAAACGATGTGCGTCATTTTCTACAATATTCTTATATTTTCTTCGCTTGTTTGAGGCTGCCAAATTAGAGGCACCACGGAGACTTTGGCAAAAACGGCGATGTTAGATAGGGATAAAGTGTCCGTGCACGTGGCGTCCCAAATTAAAAACTTTCCACTTGTTCAGGAAACGAAAGACATTCTATCTGCTTGTTTTCCATTATTCCTACAGATACTTGGTTCCAAAACAGAAGGAACGTGAGCAGAACCAAGGGTTTTATGAATGATTGAGATCTGATCGCGGACACTTGTTCTCCACATTTGCAAAGGTGAGGGCGGCATATATTACATCCCAGACGTAAAGCGGTGGCAATTTAAAAGGTTGTATTATCCAAGAGGGTACCTCCTTTAGAATTAGGGATTGCATCTAAACACGGACCAGACCCCGGCAATTTCACCGCTTTCCATCGAGCTCTGTCAATATCAGATGTAGGTTTAACCATGGAAAGGAGACAAGTGATGTTTTGTAGGTCCCATTATTTTTGAGAGGTTGCGTCAGATTTCCTAGCTTTTAGTGCTTGATTGACCCCAGCAATCGGAGCCTTGTTGTTGGACGTTAGAATAAGTGATTAAAATAAATCTAAAACTAAAATCGTAGATGAGAGAACGACAGGATGGTGTATGTCCTGTATTTTTCAAATTTCTAGACCACCTTGTTTTACAGGCAAAACAGCAATCTGCAAAAGTTGTTCAGAGATTTGTAGATTTGCTATTGTCTGTATGGTTTCGTAAAACTTTTAATCAAATTTGTCAATAAGATGTTGAAAATTAATGAGTAAAGTTATTCGAAGAAGATAATTCAATTTCGGAATTCCAATAGTACATTTTAGTAGAAAATAGGCCGTGTGAGAGTTCAAATCTTTGATTCTTGAAAGTAAGCGATAAACTCCCAGGAAGGTAAGTTGGTCAGTGATAATTTTGATTCTTGGACATACTGAATTGAACGACTAAATGACTTCAGGATTTAGGTTGAATAGAAATAAGAGCTTACATTTTCCAGGATTAAATTCTAGTCCAAACGTCTGCCGGCACTGATGACGTTAGTTAGATTTGGTATGACACATTCAGGTGTTCCTCCAAGAGTACCGTCGTCAAGGTACCAAGCGTTAAACTCCGAGGTTAATTCCTCAATTAAGAAAAAAATTAGGCAAAAAAAGTGGTCCACTTGGATCCCTTTGCTGGGCTTCTATAGAATAAGATGGACTCCGACCTGTAGCATTGATTAAAGAAAGGAAACAACTTAGGACAAGTTGATAAAGCCTCCAAGAGCATATTATCCTTTTCGATTGAGTTAGACGCGTTTTTAAAGTCGATTTTTAAAATAATTTTGCTGGTATTAGTATTATTTTGAATATAGGTTCTAGTGGCATCGACAATAGCCTCACACCCTTTTTGGTGCCAAATCCTAATAAATTAGTCGAATGTGGTTTTCGATTTCTTTCCTGACTGAGTTACAAGCTAATTTTGCTGCAGTGCGGCGATAAACCATTCCGACAGCAATAGGTCGTATTTCCCCATCTTTTTTGTTAAGTTGTGGTGACGCTCTAAAAGAATAGGCTGGATAAGGGAGTTTACTTTGCCAGACAGGATTAGGTTGAGGAGTTTGTGACTCATGAGAGCAATCTGCTTCTTTCTACAGATGAGTTTTGTGAGATGAAGTCTTTCAAATGCTGAGGCCGAAGACTATCCGTTCCACCTGAGGAACTACACAGAAAACTGTGTTGAACCGTATCTATCTCGAAAGCAATCAAAACAATGAAAGCATCAAAAAGTGGTGTTTGAGATCTTTTGATGGTTTAGGAGGTTTTGACTGTAATGAAGGTAATGTGTCTTTGTTGTACGGGCGATAGAATCACTGGTTAAAAGCAATGTGATTGCTCCTTTGACATCACTGTTATCTACTTTGGCTTAGACAACTTTAGAAAGATTACGTGAATGCTTTTTTTTAGAGTTTGAAATTGAAGGGTGTGAGGGGTTTGATAAGTTGAACTTGACAGCTGTTCCTAGACCTTTTTTTTGCTTCTTAATTAGCACGCGGAGTAAATAATAAGGAAATAACAGATTCTCCTTTAGGCACAAACGTCATTAATGGAAACACATTTTTTAATAAGGAAAGACAAGGCATGAGCTGCAAGTTTTCTCACTGACTTTGGGATTCTTTTTAATACTGGAACTGATGTTTTGAAATCCGTTAGGCATTCAATTTGTTTCTGTATAACTTCATCTTCTTTGTCTTCTGAATTGCGGTAATTATTTCCCCAATTTGTGTTTTCTTGACATGTGGGTCTTCAGTCCCCTACGAGTAAACGACTAGGTGCAATAAGGACAGGGTATTTTAGCTTTATTGGAAGTTTGTTGCGCACTAGACATACCGTTTCCTATTGTTGGAGTCAAGGAAACAACTTGGAAGCAGGAGGAATTGAAATATTTCAAAAAGCAAGAAAATTCCAAAATGGTGGTATAGGGGTAACTTGAGAGCCAAGAAGGAGGACGATCGAAAATAATCGCAAAAAGAATGCCCAAACATTAGGCTTTTGGATGATATATAATTCGACTTGTTTCAGCACCCAATTTTTGATCGTTATTTTATTTTTTATTTATTGTCAATAATGTAGCTGTCCAAAAGTGCTCAAAACGAGATGAGAATTGCTGTATTTTTAGTTTTAGGATAACTCGACAATTTTTAAAACTGGATTCTGTTAACACCATCAAACTTTTATATACCGTTAGTTCCTTATTCATCTCGGACTAAATCTTTGACTTTAGATTTATTCTGATAATCCTCTAGTTATTCTTATTTCTTTAAGTTTCTTTACGTATTGACGTAGAAGCTTGTGCTCAATTTTAATAGTAATAATTAACATCTAAGCAATGAAAGTTACGTACGAACGAAATTTTTAGTGAGATCAATGGTTAGATAGTTAGTCTAATTGCCACAGAACCTACTCTTCAGTGACTAATATATTTCTCAATAAAGTACTCACACGTCTCAGTAATGTTCATTGGCTATGTATGGTCAATTGATATTTAGAACCGGTATTTTCCATGACTAATTTCAAGTACTTAAGTAAGTTTAGTAATCATATGCGAAGTTCTTAAATTTGCCATAATTTTTGGCCTTTTACCTTTAGTTGGTATTTTGACCTATTCATTTATTAGATCCGCGCCTATAATTTTTTTATTATAATTTTTGTAATTAAAACTTGAAATATTTCAATTTTTCTCGTACATGTAGGATCTCACCATTTTGTCAAAGAAGATAATGTGAGCAAAAGAAACAATCACCGATGTTTAATTGTGTGGTTTGGCTGATTTTATTGCTGTTTATAAGATACATAAGCAGACAAACTTTTGCCATTGATTGTATTTTTTGAGTATTGTGTCGTTTACCTAAAGCAGATTTTTTGCGGAATCTATTACTAGACACCATATTTGCTATTAAAATTATTTAGAAAAATTATTCAAATCTCCGCTGCTGATAATCAAGTGGTAGTTGGTGATGTTCTGTTAGCAACATTATTAAAAAGATACTTGTAACTTGAGAAATAATGGTGATTGTTTTTTAAGGTCTTCCTGGAGGATCTTGAACTTTTATTCATTGATGTACTCCTATTGTTGTTTATAAAACAATAGTACTCCTTGCGGTTAAAACTCCGTAACTCCTGCATAAAACCCTTAATTTACACACTTGCATCTTAAATATCTGTTTTAAATTTCAATCATTAAATTAAAACAAAGCGAAACTGGAGCGTTTGTTTACAAATAAACGGAAGCTCTAGATGAAGTTAAAAAAAAGAAAGTACGGATCGGTGTATCGTAGTAGGTACGGCGTTGTCGTAGAGTAGAGGGTGTTCTTAGGGAGGTCAAAGAATTAAACAGCTGTCCTAACAAGGCGCCACCTGCTGGGTAAAAGAGACAAATAAAACCAACCAACAGACATCAAACAACTGACAATAACAAACAACGATATAAGAAAGACAGACAGTTTAAAATTTTTATAGTAACAGGAAAGTGAGAAGAAGAAAAGCTGTCGGATGTCGTCAGGTATTCTTAAGTTGTAGTCTCGCTTAATAATACAAAAAAATCTATTTGAATAACGCACCGGATCTACAAATAAACTTCAGCAACACAATTCGTAGTGTTAACATTTCAATTGAGTACTATCTGATAGAAACACTCACTTTACATATACCATTTACACACGGCAATTTATTGGGTTAAACATACAACGACACTGACGCTTAAAAGTAACTTATCTAGCGGGGTAAGTACCTCCTCTAAACCCAAAATGCTTTTGGACTTCGCGACAACCGTTTAAATTGAAGCACACAAGCCCGTATTAAACCGATTAAAATCTCTCGGTTGTTGAGTGTACCATCAAATAGTGTTTTACTTAAAACTAAAGTTAACGCCGTTTTATGTCGTATGTACATGAGCTTCACACTCAGTACCAATAAATACGATAACTTAAACACTAAAACTTATCTGTATTATGTGAACGAAGTCCAAAGACTACGATTTTCAGTTGGCGACGATATTGACAGTTTCTTAATTGTACACACATGATTCTTCTTGGGGAAGGTGTTGAAAGAGAACTGGAAAGCGTTAGGCTCCTTCGTTTAAGTCCCAATGCATAGTCGCCCCTTAGATTAGTAGACGTGGTACCCAAAGATTGCCTCCAGCTGTCTGACGCCGCTACCCGTAGTACGGCACTTTGTCGAAAAGGGAATGTCTCAATCGGCCACTCAAACACGTACGAAGTTATACAGATACAAAACAAAAGCGCAGAGAGGAAAGAACGAGTACTTACGGTAGGTAGCAATTTGCTAAACATTACTAGTTACCAGCAAGCAGAAAAGTAGTTACAAGATGTCCGGCTCCGTTTTCGGAAATATAAATCGATATTTAATCTCAACCAATTGAAAATTTGCAAAATGCGCGCCAAATATGACTTTTGTCGTAACGTGTTAATTGCAATATACGTTTCCTAGATTTATATTCCGTGTAACATATTACTCAGCACCCACCTTTTATTAGGTGTATAAAATAAAACCGTAACAAAAGTAGTTGGTGCTGAATTCATGTGACAATTACGAACGCAGTAAATACGCTTAATTAATGCAGTCACTGACTTCCAACCAGGTTTATAAACTGATATTTAAATATACTACTTTATAGTAGCTTTAATAATTTAATAAATTTAAAAAAAAAACTTCTTCTTAAATTATAAAGTTGTAGGTACTTTCTAACCGAAGTTAGGCTTTCATTAAGAAGTATGCCAAAGGATACTTTAATTTTAAACTCTGTTGTTTCTGAAAACAAGATGTTGGAACATCTAGTGTCGTTCGTGTTAACGTAACACATCCAAAGAATGATTTGTAACTTTGTCGGCAGAATACATATTTTTTTGAAAACATAGATCGTTAGAAATTATCTTAATTCTGTAAATGTTAGCAAACAGTGTAGGTTCTACTTACACATTTTTTAAAACATTATTAGTAAGTAGAAAAGATACTTTGATTGTCTGTCCCAACAAATTGATTTTCTTAAATAAATCAGTATATAGTTACAATATTGAAAAAAATTATTTTTAAAGTAAATAGAAACTACATACTTAGGACAAAGTACTGGGATATGTAACATTTTTTGTACATTTAAAGTATTTTAACTTTTTATGATTAAAACACATTATATTTTTATTATCAAGAAATACGCGTAATCAATTTTTTTGTTTTGGAATTGTTAATAAAAATTTTAAGATGTGGAAATACTAACTTAATTTGCAGCGACTTTTATTTTTCAGAATAACTGCGATTAGATCTAAAAATCCACAAATACTTTCATGCATAGAACAAATTGTAAACTATTGATTGAACAAGATTACTGATTTCTTATTTTCTATTATTGCCTTTGAACTCCTAAGATATAATTAAGTCATTGATTGTGTTCCATCCTACTGATATTTTTTTCATCGTTTTGTACATTATTTTGACACTTATTGGTTGTGAAATATTTTGTTCTTTACATAAAATATTAATTATAATTTTATTACTTTTGGTAACTTTCATAAAATCTTTAGTGTGGAGCGTTTGAAATACGTTTTTGCCAATTTCTAATAAAACAATATATGTTATTACAGTATATGCAGAGTCGAAATGAAGGTTACACTTATGGGTATTTACAAGTATTTATCATGTGATCATACATAAAGGGTGTAAATAAATATGCGCAAAAAACTGTAAGTAGTAAATGTATGAGCCTATTAAATAAATCATTAAAACAGGCCGAAGGATCAATAGTCATAAAGAACTAATTGCGAAAAGGTGTTCTTACTAATACATCGGTAAACAAACAGAATTAAGCAGGAGTATTAAACAACGAAGTAGTTATTTATTAATAGTTTATTTATAATTTAACTAAAAATATAAAATAAAAGATAAACTAAAATTTGTTTTAATTTTGATAAAACTATTGATTCCGGCAGTATTCATATTTTCTGGTAAATGTTATAAATATTTTTTCTTAAGCAAAAGTATTTGCAAGTGTTTACGATTAGCATAACGTTCTACAATGTTTACTATAGAAAAGAAATCCACCTGAAACTATAGGTTTTATTTTTGTCGGCGATCGTACTCAAATACGGTTTTGTTTGTCAATACGAAAAAGTTACATGCATATTGTTCAATTTCAGTTTTCAATTCATGAAATATTAAATTTTAGATTCCTTTGAGGATAAGGAATTTCCTAATTTATAAACGTTGATTTCTTTCAGTTGACCAAACAAAAATTGAAAATAAATTTGTTCCATCGTTGAAAACTACTCCCCGGGAAGATGTACCGGCACAATAAAAATAGTTTTCTTAATTTGTATACTAACTAATCTTTAAAATAGAGTCTGTCTAATTTTATTGTTCTAATGTAGGTTTCAATTTGCTTCCGTTATTTTAAAATTATTTCTACTACTATAATAAAATCATATCTAGTTTTTCAACTAATTTTTTTTTATTTATTTATTATTTTTATTTGTTTAAAGAATAATAATTAAACAGGTTACAATAAATACAAAAATAGGGCCACAGGGTAAACCTAAAACGGCTCACAAAAAGAAATACATAATAAAAAATTAAAAAACACAAAAAAACTAGACTAAAAGAAAAGATCTCTACTCACTCAGTCAGTTAAACTAGTTACAGGTGAACTAAACGTGTAGTGGACTTTGTGTAATAAACAGAAACGGTTTAGAAGTATTCATACTTTCATCCGCATTAAAGGTGAGCTTTTATTAACAGTTATTGTAAATAGGTAATAACTGAATATAATTATATTGTAAATAAAATTGCAATCGCGAAATTTCAAGCACAATGTCTTCAAGTGAAAATATTAATGAAAATAAGAACTTGTGTGCTAAAAAATTATGTGGTAAAGCTGTAGTTGAAGTTAATCTACAATGCTACAGATATAGATTGTTGTATCATAAAAATTGCGCTATCAATTTAAAAACCCATCGATTCGAAGGCAACATCTATATATGCAGCATATATAGGGGCCTATTCTATAAACAATCTGTTAAAATTAAAGGCTTTTAAATTAGTTGTATCTATGGTTATATATCAAATTCGTTATTCTAATTGGTAGTTAATTTTTTAAAGTACCTTTAAAATTAACGGAAATGTTACAGAATAGGGCCCTTAGTGGGTAAACTGCAATACACAAAACGCGTTGTGGGCAAAAAGTTCGGACAGCGGCCGATATCGGCTATTACGAATAACATATAGATTCCTCCTAATACCCCCACTTAATATATTTACAAGTGTACCAAGATATTGAACAAAAATTACATGATGCTGAGCACTTAATGTTTGTTGGAGACTTCAACATCCCTAATTACAACACTAGAAAAAACACTAGCTGCGAATTAACAAATTCATTAGATTGTTTTACTGAATTTATAAAAATACAACAACAAAACATTATAACCAACATTAAACGAAAAATCCTTGACTTAGTATTTACATCAAGCAAACTAAAAATTCTTACTGTTAAATCAGACGAAGTTGTTGTCAATGAAGATGCATATCATCCAAAATTATAATTCAAGAAAGAAAACACCATAACATAAACTTTGAAAACAAAAATGAATTGAGCTTCAACTTCCAAAAAATGTGATTTAGTTACTCTATACCAACAAATCAATGATATCAGTTGGGACACATTACTAACCCTCACAAATCCAAATATGGCATTTGAGTTACTATACACGTTAATCTATGACATATTTGAAAAACAGTTCGAAAGACTAAAAAAACAAAGGTCTGCAAGAAATACCCTTCCTGGTTTACATCTGAAGTAAAATATAAAATTAAAATTAAAAGCAAACTACATTGTAATTACAGAAACACCCTAATTTTTTAAGGAACAAAGAATAAAAGTCAAACTTCTATACAGTAGTGCGCATAGTAACTACATTACAAAAATTAAAGAAAGAATAAAAAATAATCATTTTAAGCAAAAAAACAAGATTGAGCAGATTCATGGTATATCGGAACGTGGAAATTGATGATCCGGGACAAGTTGTAAATGCATTTGCTAATTTTTTTAAAAGTGTTTACATGAAATGTAATAATTCCTTGAAAACTTGTGACAAAAGTAATGGAAAAAAAACTTTGGGAATTGTAAACTGACTGAGGATATTATTTTCTGCCATCTTAGAAAACTTACAGCCACTCGAACGTCTGGACTAGATAATATACCTTCTTTTTTGTAAGAGATTGCGCTTCTATATTAATAAAACCATTAAATAGTATATTACATGCGAGGATGAAATGAAATTTCTATCGAGGTATGTATATTATTTTACTCACATCACATTTTGAAGTGAAATTATATAAACTGAAACTACAATATAAGTACTCTTAAAGATAAAAAACAGTTATATTACTTGCATTCTACAGTAATTTAGGTAATTACTTTGTTGGAAATTTATTAACAAAACACCAATAGAGAAATTTAATCGACATTTAAAATTAATGTATAGTTGATTAATATCAATCACAATCAGTATCAATTTGTTCCAAAAATAATGATTTGATCAAGTTCACTTAGAAAAACAAAAAATAAATTCCGTTTAGCTTAAAATTCACTAATCATTTATATAAAATTCGAGAACTAAAAATGTCTCAAAGTTCATAAAGTGAAATGAAGCTATGCACTCCTTCAGAATTAATGGAAGTGGCCAACGAAGCGGTTCAAAATTTGTTACCGGAGAAAAACAAAAGTCGTTATCAAAAAGTCTACAGAGATTATAAAGATTGGTGCTCTACCAAAAATGTACAGCAGAAGACATCAGAAAAAATTGTGGTGCTTGCCTATTTTAGCGACCTGGCTAAATCAAAAAAGCTTTCAACATTATGGGCAACATATTCAATGTTACGAACAACATTGGATATCAATGAAAATATAGATATCTTGAAATTTTCTAAACTAATAGCATATTTGAAGAAACAAAATGTGGGTTACAAACCAGAAAATCAAGTACGTTTTCTAGAATTGAAATCAATAGGTGTTTAAAAGACTTTCTTCCACAAAAGTAAGTAGTTTGGAACCTCTTCGAAATAAATGTGTATCCAAAGAACCTATAACTAAACTAAAAATAACCTAACTTAAGGGTGTAACTTAAAGCTAAGAACTTATAAATAAACTTAAAATAACCTAACTTAAGTGTGCAATCTAAAACTAAACTTATACTAACCTTCGGGTACACATTCCGAAAAAGTTCCTTAGTTTATTATTTATCGAAATGACAAATAAATTTATAAATAAATTTCCAGGTAGCTTTGATATTGGGTACTTCCGAAACTTGTCAAAGTGACGAGCTTTTTTAAATGACCATTAGCGACATAAATTTTCTGGACGATAGAGTCACTGTTTCAATTCTAGATTTGAAGACACACCATTCACAAGCATTTATGGTCTCTAATCCAGAATGGATAAACATATTAAAACAATATATAAATATGCGTGGAAGCATTGATAATAACAGGTTATTTATGCAAGTTCGATATAACAAAATTACAAAACAGCCTTTTGGGCATAACACAATTGCATCATTTGAAATTAAAAGAACCAGCAACATTTACCGAACACTGCTTTCGACAAACTGCAGTTACATTACTAGCTGATAATGGTGGTGATATTCTACAGTTAAAACGGTTACGCGGTTGGAAGTCCAGTGCGGTAGCAGAGTCATATGTGGACAATTCGTTAGAAGCTAAAAAAAAAGTTGCCGTTATGTTGTCAAGCACAACTCATGACTGCGGGCCAAGTAGCTATAATAAATTTAGTGTATGCAGCAGCCAAACAAAATAAGGAATATCCTTTGTTATTAATGCATCCGGCAATTTTAACGTAACCATAAATGTTAGAAATCAACCCTCAAATGTATCTAATTGAAAATACTTTAAGATACTTTTTTTTATTGTTATACATTTTTTTACTTATTAAATAGGATTGTTTCTTTTGAATTATTTCTCCCGTTGCATTTTCTGGTTATACACAAACATCCAGTTGCTAAAACCGTTTCATGTGGTTTCTTTAAGTTGGTGCAAAAAACGTATGGGTTTGTTCCTAATAGCATGACCCTGTATTATTTCGAGCAACACCGACTTGTACTGTTAATGAAATGAAACATCAACGTTCCGTTCCACTACATGCTTAGACCTACAAAATTGAAAAAAATTATATACTTTTAGGTTATGAAATAATATAAACTGAAAACAGCGACTCTACAATATAAGTACTTTTTAAAGATAAAAACAGTTATAATACTTGCGTTCTACAATAATTTAGGTAAATCCTTAAACTAATATTGGCAACACTGAAACTTGTTTCTTTTTATCTCTTTCTCTCTCCTTTCTCTTGGGTTGAAAGTGAACAGCTGTTTACTTTCAACCCGTGGGAAAGTCATTGCAGTTAATAACGGCAAATTTTCAAACCTTTTGAAAGTTTGCAATTCACATATTACAATAGTGATTGTGAATAAACACATATACACGCTTATAATTGTGACGGGTATATTTCCGGAAATCTAGAAAAGTAAGAGTAACACCTGTACATGAAAGTGGTGAAATTTGGTATAATAAATTATCGACTTATATCAATATAATTAAACTTAGGTATTTGAGTCGTTAATAAGTGACTATATTACTTGGATTATGACCCCTAAAGTATCTACATCTCAACACGGTTTTGTGAAGAAGAAATCAACAACCACAAACTTGGTAAATATTACTCAATATATTTCTGAAGCATTAGATAAACAAAAACAAATAGACGTTATTTATCTTGATTTTAAAAAAACCTTTGTTAAAGTGGATCCTGAAATTTTGGCTAAGAAGTTACAAGAAAATGTGTTGATGAGAAACTGTGAAACGTTATTTCTTCGTATTTATATGGAAGAGAACAACATGTAATGTACGCTAAATCTAAAAAAATATATTGCTTCGAGTGGGATACCACAAGCATCAAATCTTAGACCCATATTGTTCAAAATATTTATAAACGATTTGTGTAAGTTACTAAATTGTAATGTGTTGTTATATGCTGACGACATAAAAATGTTTACCATTACATCACAAACTAGTGATTGGTTTTTAGTGTAGTGAAAATAGATCACAACTTAACATTGAGAAATCGTTTATAATGTTTTATCATAGATCGTTTAAAGTGATACAACGTGACTATAATATAAATAAAATTGTACTAAAAAGGTTTTTTAAACATAAGGACCTGGGTATAACATTTGATAGTAAGCTTACATTTAACTACTATATTAATACCCTACTTAGTGAATGTAACAAAACATTAGGTTTTATAATTAGAAATAGTAAACAATTGCGACAAATCGAGTCTATATAATGAACTAATTACAAGAAAACTATCATATTGTTGTATATGCAAGACGCCCTACTACAAGAAATGTGTAATAAAACTTGAATCAATACAAAGAAAATTTCTAAAACATTTATTTTTCTTAAACGCAAACAATACCCGAACAGAGACATACCAAATAAGCAACTACATAGAGAATTGAAATTTAATAGTATTCAAAACTTGCACGAAAGACAAGTACTATGTTACTTGTATAAGGTTGTTTATGGATTGATTTATGATAATTACTAGACAAAGCCAGCATGCTACGCATGCGTTAAGTCACAAAATGAATTAGCTTCTAAAGAGCAGACAGTCATGAACAATAATTAGCACTTACATTAACATTCATCAGTTGAGTAATCAATATGAATGCAGATTATGTACTCCATGTGAATTCGTAAAATGAATCGAGAGTATTCGGGTGTGCGCTCGCAACGAATCGAGAGTAGGTGAGGACGCACAAACGACATAACATATTAATATAGAAGATATAGATGTAGTACGAATAGAAATTATTTATTAAAAAATATTTAAAACCGGATATATTGGCTCGACCGCTTTAACGTAATATATACAACAAAGTTTATTTAGGTGAGATTGACTGTTTGGTTCGCATAACGCTCGCAGTTACGCGTGTGTGAGTCATCAAGTTCGTGCATACGAAGATTTTTTGGGTGAAATTAAATCCTCTACAGTTAATCCATTCGAAAATTTGCAAAGTTACGAATATTTTTAAAAATGATAAATTTTATTAAACATTATGTGATAGGGTCATAAAAGGAACGTTTTTCTTAAATAAATTATTTTTTTTGTCTGTTATAATTTAGAAATTAAGGCCGTTTTAGTTTTCGAATGAAATTTTGTTGGAAACGTTTTCGCTTATAACTTTTGAAAACATGCGATGTCATACAAAACTGAAACGACCAAAAATTTTTATTTTTTTATCCGCGTATGAATCGGTCCGTAAATAAGCGAGTTGTGGTCAATTTACGACTCAATTTGTTTGAAATTTTTAACATTTTTTTAACCTCGAAGATGCCCTCGTACAAAAAAAAATCTAAACAAAAAAATAAAGACACATCTTTCGTAAACTCGAAACTTTTGTCCAAACAAAAATATCTCAAGCCGTTCTAATGTGAGACGAATTTGAAGAAAGGTCTATTTTCGCATCTACTCCATGTGAATTCGTAAAATGTGAATTCGTTAAATGAATCGAGAGTATTCGGTAAAAACGAAGGTGAGGACGCACAAACAACATAACATATTAATATAGATATTTTAAAAAAATTAAAATTTAAGATACCGTTTAAAACATTTCGTAATTATAACTTTTAATGTATGACACTCCAACAACCAACCAACAAATTAATTCTCCATTGTTAAAACTATGTAGACATTACAACAAACATGATAAAAATCTCAATTTATTTTAGCTTTCTCTTAGAAAATTGAAATTAGAATTAACACAGTATATAAATTAAAAGTATTATAATCACAAACTTTGAATAAACACGATCAATAAATTTATTGTAATATGTAAAACCTATAGTTTTAATATTGTTTTGTAATTGTCTCTAAACTGTTGAGATTATTATTATTATTATTATTATTATTATTATGAAATTAATGTCTGATTAGTTATTATTTTTGTCTAAAAATGTATTGTGTTATTACAACAAACACCAAAGAATGTTGAGGCATTGAAAAAATTTCAAGTAATTTCCACCGTACATTTGACTTTGTTAATTTTAAATAAAGTTTGTGCACTTCACATAATTGAATAAAGCTGTATATGAAATTTGGACGGCCGCATTGTGATGGTTATATCCCAATAATTTATTTATATAACATTCCGACAGTAGCGGAATGAAATCTGGATGCGCGTGTATATAGCTTCTGCGTCGCAATGTAGGTTTTATGATTTTTGGGGTTGCTTTATGTGCTTCATTTACGCTGACATGTGGTAGTAGGACTTTTATTTTTTTGTTATTGACGTTTGACTTCTTTAATAAATTACACGCACACACGTAATGAGTCGAAATAAAATCTCTATTTATGAACAAAGGAATAGGCCTACACAAAACTCTGTTTAAAACTAGAAACTCTCTATACAATATAGATTGGTATTGAGAAGTGGGCCTCAATTATAAAGCTAAGATATTAACAGGGAGTCGCATTCAACTGTCAGAAACACTCACGTAGGGAGGAAGCATTGGGAGAACTCGAATAAAGCTTGTTAGAATTGCAACTCGACAATAGATCTACCCATAAAGTTATGACGTATTTCGTTGATGTATATTTGCTTAGTTGATGGCTGCTTTTACTTTTGAGATAAGCGATATGTTTACGAGAGATATAAGCACTCCTTAACAAAGTAATATTTACACAAACTTTTCCGCGTCACTTTACAAACCATTTGTTTTTCAATTATGGAACTGAAAGGACAAAACAGGATTAATTTAGACGTATGTCGTACTCCACCCACATTTTTTGCATAACGAAATTTTATGATACCGAATGTAAATTACGGTTTTTTATCATTCCAAGGGTTAAAAATAATTTATAATATTTTAGGTGTTTAATTTATATTTCTATGGAATTATCCCAGAATAGGCCATTGTCTTTGTTTCGCGACTCTTTTTGTTTCAATTCTGAAAATGAATAACTTCTCTCACTTTTTCTACATTGCCATTGTTCCTCGCACAAAGTGCCTCGCACATGTCTTGTATTAATTATAGTCGCTGTACATTCTAATGCAAGACCTCGCATTTATATCAGTCTACATAATAAGATATTCGTACTCGTTTTTATTAGATTAATTAATAATCTGCTTTCACTTGTATGAGAACTTTTTGGGTAGAAATAAAAAACGTATACATTTTTTGCAAGTACCATGAAATGTTCTTAATTTATTTCTATCGTTTCTATTCATTTGCTAGAATTTTACATCTGTACTCTAATGAAATTTATTACGATACAATTATAATACATTTTGAAAACATACCATTACTTATTACTTACCTACACTTATTGACTATTGTTAAATTAACGAAACACATCATCAAAATCAAAATTAAAATTAAAACTTTGAGAATCAATTTGAATTTATATATTTTATTAGTTTCCTCAAATTTTGTTAATGCAATTTTAAGTTTTGAGTGCTTTGATTATGCAATAAATGTTTTTTTCTACTCTTGTATTCAAATTCATATATTAGAGTTATAAAATCTGTACTCTAATAACTTTATTACGATACAAATTTTTATTACGACAATGGAATTGCGCCATTACGTCATTATTAAATATTCCAAGAGTAGGATACAAACTCAGAACCAATAGAAATACACCGTTGTGTATCATCGACAGTGCGTAACGGGGAAAGTTGGTAACACCAACAGTTTGTCGCTATCACTATTCGTAACGGCATAATTCGTAACGTCAAGACTTTAATCCTCTGTTTATTGTACTTTTTTAAATTTTAAAGTAAAAACACGGAAAAATAACAAAGTCATCAAAATGGTTAATTGATTTATTATTTAAATGTATTTTAGCGTACATACCCCAAAATTTACGTCCTTTAAAAATGGCGGGGAATTGACGTGAAGCACTACATGTCGCTAGGTGAAAAACTACATCAAATGTTATCGTCACTCACTTGTCGTTTAAAATTAAAATTCAATATTAATATTACATTTTAAGAGTTTAGTATACTTGTTACGTTTGCTTTCCAATTCGGTTAGTTAGTTATATCGACCCCAGCAACGGTTTGGGTGGTGTATTCAAGGCGCGAAAATGCCAAATACAACACACGGATTGGAAAAATGAAGAGGACTGGCCAAGTTGACACACAAAAATGCGCTATGCCAACTTGGACAATCGTTTGAGTGGTGTACTTAAGGCGCGAAAATGCGTCACTCCAAATTCAACACTCGGATAGGAAAAAGAAAAGTTAAGGAAACATAAAGCTGTATCTCTGCAACATGCGGGTTAAACGGTTAAATAAGAAAAGCCGACTTACTCAGTATTAACGGCAGGAACAGGAGGCACAGGTATCCGAAACCAACTGCCTCTTTAACAAAAGAGCTCACGCTTATATTGTAAGGGTTTATAAACCACCCCAAAAACAATTAGCAATTTTCCGCAATCAAGTTCAAAAATAGAAATTGTTACGATGTGGATTTTCCCTACTCTAAAAAGCCAACGAGCCACGCCGACTAATTAGAGAAGAGACCCCACTTTTACGCGCGTTATCAACACCGCCAAAACGTTTAAAAGCGAGAGCTCAGCATTAGAAAAGACAGTTCTTGTCCTCTTGCAGAAGAGGAAAACTAGAACAGAATTTTTGCCTGATGACGGTGCGAACACGAGCTTCGACGTAGGTGACAATTTAATTCTAAAGACTCCTGGTAGAGGATTAGAAACCGCTTGCCGTTTAAATAAAATAAAAATATCTCCGATATTCACCTGAAATCACCGCTAACCTGTTTCAGCATACCTGTAATTTATCCGTTTTGAGTATCCGTATTAACAACATCCCCTTACTTGGTGTTACGTGAAAATACAAATTTTAGCAAAACTAACCGTCTCTGGACACGAGTCCGACAAGTCAGTAAATGTTTCAATGCACTACGCCCGATCCTATCCTACCCCCAGTTTGTGATAGCTTCGAACCCGTAAATTGTCCTGTGTGCAACGAATATACAATCGTCTCCCGTGATCCTTGTTGTTCGTAATCTTATTTGCTAAAAGATATTTCACGACAGATACAGTTGGAAACGTTTTTAGTGCTTCCATCTACATAAAATCTCGGCCGCGCCGTCTTTGCGACAAAGCTACATATCTGTCCTGAACTATTGCAGTGGATAGATAACATTATCTCCGAATTGTATTTTCAAACACACTGCCCGATTAACTTTTCTAGGTTAATAACCCGTGCCTGTAAATAAAAGAGTCTTATCAACAGTTCTAGATATCAGTTGGATTGGAATACAACTCACCGGAATTTAATTGACATCTGCGTACAATTAAATTCATTAATAATCACACGTCAAATTTCAGCCGATTAACCCTGTTTGTTACAGCGAGACAAATTATTGGAAATGGATCGACTGCCGCTTAAATTCGCAGCCGTTGGATGTGGCTGCAATCCCAACCCGGTTAGAAACCATTATTTAGTTCCTGTTAGAAGCCGTTTCTCAGTTTTTCGTATTATTTTCCGTTCTTTCCGAATCCGTTTTCCGTTTACCATTGACCGCTTGCCGACCGAAGAGTGCTTATTTTCCTTTACGTTAATGAAGAACCGTTGTTTTTATGTTGATTTTTATTGCGTACTTATTTTGTAGAATTTTATTGTATTTATTTTGTAGAATTGGAATTGTAATTGTCAATGTTAAAGCCGCCGTTATTGCATTAATTGTGTTTGTTTAACATTTTGAATTGTTCGTGAAAATACTCACACAAGTTATATTCGTAAACCGTTTATTGTAAATAATTGTTGTATATTATTGGCATCTAATTTTCTTAGTGTGCACAATATATGTTGTTTGAAAGTTTGGGGTGTTAACTTTTTTACAGCAACCAGAACGCGTTATTACGCAAAACATTGAAACACAGAGATACCGCTCTTGTTACCGATACCTCCGCTGAGCAACCCCATACGTTTACATGACGCCGCCGAGCAGGGGCGTGCTAACGTTTTCCGTTATACATACAAGATAGTTTACATAGCGTGACCGAGCAGACACCTGACAGAAACCCGATAGTTTACAATATAAGGCATAACTTAAATAGAGCAACTAACTTACGGGAGGGGACTGCGTGCGCACGAAAGTTTAAGCGGGGCGCTATCGAATTTTGTACAACGCTATCTTTCGCTTTGGATTTACAATTAATAATAAACAAAATGAATACACAGTTAAAATATAACAAAATCCTAACAATTAATTACTCAAATTAATTTAGTGACGGTGCGATACTTTGAAATAAAAACGCATCGTTACATACTTATGTAACTATACTGTTTGAATATCAATGAATTAAACTTATAAAAGTATTTCAATCATCTTTATTATAATGAAAATGTTTTATATTTGTGAAGTATAAATATTTATTTTAAAGACACAATTTAAAAATGTGCGCAATATTTCTTAGGCAGGCTCTGTTCAATCTTGAGTGACCCTTACTACAAACTCTTTTATTTGTTTATACATTAAACGTTGAGGCATCCTTTGACTATTTTTATATTTCAAATAATATGTGTGCAAACAAACTTCTGCCAAAAATTCTATCGAGGAATTTTCACATTGTGGGTTGTGCACATTGAAATAAAGATTGAAGAGAATAATGAAAAAACTTTTTATGTTATTGGTAGTCTTAGCGAAACCATTTGTTGCGTTCTGACAGTGATTTCATATATTTGGAGGAAATAGTAGTTTTCGTCTACGATCATTTCTCAGATTACGACCCTAATGAATGAATTTTCGAAATATTGTAAAAATTCCTCAGTTTTCCCATCAAATTCAGGAAAAATTTCTGCGACTTCTAGATATACATCAGTAGCTTTTTCAACAAAAAGTAACGATATTGACGTTAGCATTTAATTGCTAAATTTTTTATATTTGAATCAATTTGAATTATGCCGTTACGAATAGTGATAGCGACAAACTGTTGGTGTTACCAACTTTCCCCGTTACGCACTGTCGATGATACAATTTGAACGTTACCATTTGTGTAGTTACGAACTGTCGCGTTACGATATGTGGTGTCACCAACAGACAACAGTGTATTTCTATTGGTTCTGAGTTTGTATCCTACTCTTGGAAGATTTAATAATTACGTAATGGCGCAATTCCATTGGTTCTAAATCTGTATAGTAATAAAAATTTGTATCTTAATAAATTTATTAGACTACAGATTTTAAAACTCTAATATATGAATTTGAATAGAAGAGTAGAAAAAAACATTTATTGCATAATCAAAGCACTCAAAACTTGAAATTGCATTAACAAAATTTGAGGAAATTTACGTTTTAAACTAATTTCCCCTAACTTTCGGATTACTTATTGATTACAATAAAAAAAACATCTTTTTGTTTTAAGTCCTGAAAACTCGATTTGAACAGCATTAATTGCCGTTTTTTCTAAATCAAGTTTCAGATTCAGGATTTAGAGTTCTAAGTCGACTATTTAACATATGTAGAAACCTTTGATATGTATCCTCGGTCTTATTTGGCAGAAACGCAAAAACACATAGAAATGCTACACAATCAATTTTGATGTGCTAATAATAAGTTTAATAGCAATATCCTATTAGAATCATCAGATCTACTGTCATGCAATAATAAGTTGCTATATTTCTGAGAAATCAGAAAATTGATGCTGTTTGGAATAGCAGACACCGCAACTCTTTCTCCTTTTTTAGCACGCTGAAAAGTTCTTGATATTGAGGTTTTTTCTGGAAGCATTAATTTGATACTCTCATTTGTTTCAACTAGTTTTTCAGTATAAACAAATTTAGTTGTTGCTCCAGGAGTTTTCATATTGGTTTTTATTTTATTTACCATTTATCTTGCATCTGCTGCAAAAGCTAGCACAATATATGAATGCTGTTATTTGTATTTAATAATATTATTACTGATTGTATGTACAATTGTTTACACTTGTAATTATAATTGTTCCGACATGTTTAATCCACAATTCCAGATACCGTAACCCGATTTTGAGCAAAGTCAAAATTTTGGTTTATAAGAGTACGTTTTCCACATGAAATAAAGCCATACGTAAGTTCATTTGCCGTTTATTAAATTTCGAACACTCTAGATTAAGATTACTATTGTTTCTTTTATTAAATATGACACTATATATGTTTGAAGACATTTATCTTCTTAATTACATCCAATCAGAATCCTTATTATTACAATAGCTAATTTTTTATTTTTGTTTTACTGAAAAAATATACTTACAACGCCTGAAGCATTTTAAGATCGTTATCCGCTTAAAAATGTTACTATTTAATTTATGTAAACAATTAAAAGAGATTCACTCTAAATGCAATCCCTGCTATAGGTACACTCATGAAATTTAAAACTTGGACACCACAATTTCTGTAAACAAAAGTTTGCACATTGTGAAGCGGGCTTAAGGGTATCATTTACAATTCTAACAGCAGGTAGTCTCAGCAGGGGTTATCTTATAGAAGGACTGTAGAATGAATCATTACACTAAGCACGTTTTAGAAAATAGGTAATTTACGTTGCTTACTTAATTTTTTCTTTAAAGAATATATTTGAAGGTATCGCTAATTAAACACCATAGCTCGATTAATTATCGAATCGAATCAAAATTTTGTTTAGGAAATGTTTACAAAATAAAATTAGAAATAATTTTGATTTAAAAAACGTCTACAAGCAATAACTTTTAAATTAAATCAAAAACTAAACATGGTTATTTGGGTTGACTGATTATTACTTATTTTAAATAAATCTAACCTACTAATTATTAAGTTATTAAAAAAATCATTAAACTCTCTATTCATAATATTTAGTCCTTACAAAATGTACATTTTTTTCTGTAGTTAATATAAAAAGTGAAAATAAAAACTAAGGCAATTCTTATTGTCAACGTATATATTTAGTTTTTGACAAGAATTTATTACATAATTATAATTAAGATACCAAGTTATAGTTTAAAATTAAATGAAAACTTTTTTTTTAAATAAAGGTATTACTATATAAATAAATATAAGAAATCAATAATGGGTGTGACCTCCATTATTATTGATACATTCTTGGAGGCGTCTGCTCATTGACGCTATCAAGGTATCAATATAATTAATATTAATCGTTTCCCATGCGGTATCAATGGCTGCAATTAGTGCATTACGGTTTACTGGTATAAAATTTGGCCCTTGTTGTCTTCGGATAACAGCAAGTATTCGAGCCCAAACATTTTCGATAATGTTAAAATCTGGGCTTTTTGCTGGCCAGGGTAACAGCTCCAAGTTATTTGCTTGTATCCAGTTGCGCACAACCTGCGAAGTATAGGGTCATCATATCCCGATAGTTAATTATCGAATGTTCCAAGAAAATATGTGTAAATAGTAAATGGAATCTACTAACGTAACGTTAAGTCGTTAATTATAGTTACATAACTCTCCTTTCATAAGATATAGTTCATATTAATATGCTTATTGTAAAGCTTCGTACACACCTGAACAACAAACCGAGGAACAAACAGAACAACGAACCGAACGGCAATCGGAACATTAATTTGGACGGTGCTACGTACGAATTTTAGAACAGATTCGCAAGTCCTGATTGTTCCACGAACGGTTTGCGGCGTTCCCGCAACTTGTCGGTTTTTTCTCCGACATCAAAGAAAATGCGCGCGAATGCGTTTGCAGGTTTGGACGAATCTAAACAAAACGGCGAACAAACTTATGCGGGAGAATTAAATTATTTATTTTTGTCCTCCTTTTTGTGGGTTTGTTGTGTTTTAGGTAATATTATGGAGTTGACAGAAGAAAAATGTTTTAAATTAATCAGTGTTTAAGAATGCAAAAAAATGATGTCCCTATTAGCATCATTTGGGCGGGAAATTTCCAAAATAAAAAAAAGCGAAGTAAATTATAATTTTTACTTTTCTTTGTGCGTAAAAATTTGGTTGGCACTATCTTCTTGTTTTCCGCAATTTTCTCTTCTCAATAATAAATATATATGAACTGAAAACTACTGAAAATAATTATGGAACAGCACAAACGTTCCGTTTGTTGTTCGGATTGTGGAAATCATAAAAGATCGTTTGTCGTTCTGTTTGACTTTCGGTTCGTTGTTATGTTTGTTGCTCGGTTTGTTGTTCAGGTGTGTACGAAGCTTTACAACTTAAGCAACAATTTTTTGGCGAATAAAGATTAGTTTGTGATATTAGAAACACAAATTTATATCATATCAAATTTATGACAACTTAAAACCAAGAACGTGTATGTTATTGCTAAGAAATTATTAAGGAAAAAGCGCAATTGCAGTGTAAATATTTATAATTAGATATTTTTGAAAGTTTATAAGCCCTCTATTGTAATCTTAATACTTAAAAGAAAAATTTTTTTACTTTATGAATAAGTTTCAATAACAATAGAATATTCTTGCTTGTTTAATTTACTTCCTTTGAGTCATATTGCTCTAAGGGTTGTTACATTGGTCATTAGAAGTATGTAATAAATAAACAATTACCTACTGCTTGAGAAGGGGTAGTGTGAACCAATAAATAAAGTAAGAAATGTAAATTCCATTTAGTTTAAAATTTCAAGTGTTGTGAAAATGCCACCTCATCTCGGTGCTGATTTGAAAGCGCGGATTGTTTCGGAATTAGCGGCGGGCCGTAGCGTGCGTAAAATTTCACGTATGTTAGATATACCAAAAGCACCGTAGGGCATTACCGAGTAAAATGGAATCTTGAACACACTTTGGAAAGAGCCATCGGAAGTGGTAGACCTAAAGTATCTACACGTGCTCAAGATCTCGAGTTGTTTCATTACGTAACAGAACAACCATTTGCTACATACTCAGGGCTATAGCAGATACACATTTTCCCGGATGCCGTATAACTGCACAAAAAGATTAAAGGAGATGGGAATAAAGAAGTATAATGCTGCTGCGAAAGAAGTTCTCAGTGACGAAAATATGAGACGTCGTCTGGAATTTGCAAGGCGATATGTGAACGAACCTTTGGAATTTTGGAATCGAGTGATTTTTAGCGACGAAAAAACGTTCAATAGCCGCAACGATGGACCACTAAAAGTTTTTAGAATGGAAGGAACTCGTTACGAAAATAATCACATATGTCCTAAAAAACGAAGTGGTTATTTTTCTGTGAATGTGTGGGGTTGGGTTAGCGCGCGGGGTCCAGGAGTTTGTTGGGCTATCGATGGACGTCTTGATTCTGCTGCGTATTTAGATATTTTGGAAACTATTATGAAACCTTCAGTCGAAGTGTTTTATCCAGACGAAGATTATATTTTCCAACAAGTAAGTATTCTTATTTCACTATACTTTCTCCAAAAATAGTTCGGGATCTGTTGAATTAACATTTTCATAATGTATTTTTGTTGTTAAAGGACAACGCCCCTATTCATACTTCGCGGGTTGTGCGCAATTGGATACGAGAAAATAACTTGGAGCTGTTACCCTGGCCAGCAAAAGCCCAGATTTTAACATTATCGAAAATGTTTGGGCTCGAATACTTGCTGTTATCCGAAGACAACAAGGGCCAAATTTTATACCAGTAAACCGTAATGCACTAATTGCAGCCATTGATACCGCATGGGAAACGATTAATATTAATTATATTGATACCTTGATAGCGTCAATGAGCAGACGCCTCCAAGAATGTATCAATAATAATGGAGGTCACACCCATTATTGATTTCTTATATTTATTTATATAGTAATACCTTTATTTAAAAAAAAATTTTCATTTAATTTTAAACTATAACTTGGTATCTTAATTATAATTATGTAATAAATTCTTGTCAAAAACTAAATATATACGTTGACAATAAGAATTGCCTTAGTTTTTATTTTCACTTTTTATATTAACTACAGAAAAAAATGAAACGTCATAAAATATACATTTTGTAAGGACTAAATATTATGAATAGAGAGTTTAATGAATTTTTTTAATAACTTACAATAATTAGTAGGTTAGATTTATTTAAAAATAAGTAATAATCAGTCAACCCAAATAACCATGTTTAGTTTTTGATTTAATTTAAAAGTTATTGCTTGTAGACGTTTTTAAATCAAAATTATTTCTAATTTTATTTTGTAAACATTTCCTAAACAAAATTTTGATTCGATAATTAATCGAGCTATGGTGTTTAATTAGCGATACCTTCAAATATATTCTTTAAAGAAAAAATTAAGTAAGCAACGTAAATTACCTATTTTCTAAAACGTGCTTAGTGTAATGATTCATTCTACAGTCCTTCTATAAGATAACCCCTGCTGAGACTACCTGCTGTTAGAATTGTAAATGATACCCTTAAGCCCGCTTCACAATGTGCAAACTTTTGTTTACAGAAATTGTGGTGTCCAAGTTTTAAATTTTATGAATGTACATTGGTGGATTTATAAACAACCATAGCATTTGGACATTCGTATGTCATAAAGTACTTGGTGGTGCAGGTAAAGTATTTACAATCTTGAAGCGAATACTTAATCTTCTAATGGGTTTACCATGATTGGGTTTATATTGCATTTATTAAAAAATACAATTAACAAGTATTGTCAGTTCTAATAGGTATTTCCGGGAATGGTTAATGTTGTAATTTCTGCACATATTTCATTTATTCATTTTTGTTTTCATTTTATTACTTTACATTATTTAAATCCACTTTTTTTATTTGAGTTTGATCTTGAAATATTTTTATATTTTATTTTTGGAAAAACTGATTTAAACATAAAGTCAATTAATGATAAAACAATTAATATAAAACTACGTCGTTTGAATTCTTTTAAACATTTTTTTGTAAAATTTTACCGATTCTCATTATATAGATTACATGTAAAAGTCATTTCCTTTTTGTTGTTTGTGTTCGTTCGTTATTTTAAAAAAACTAAAACCAATCAACGCTACATAGCTTTGTTATATTTTTTCTAGGTAACAATTATTATTTTTTAATTATTTTTGTAGTTAATATTATAAAATAAAATTAAAAAGCATTTGCATTATAATTACATAGTATTAAGAGACATACAGTTTGACATGATTGCAATTACATCATTGTAACATAATTATAGTACTTAGATAATTGGTATCAATGAAAAAAAGATAATGGAAGGATTTAAACTTTGGTGTTACGAATTATACCGTTACCTATAACTGTAGACGTTACGAAGTGTCGTCTTTGCAAATTGTCCTACTTACGACGATACGTCATGAAACCGTCTATTGAACTTATCAAGTGGTGCTGTGGCTAAAAATCAAACATAAAATTTAGCAAATTTGACAATTCGTAACTATAGTAGTAGTCCTCAATTATAAAATTAGCTTTTCTATTTAATATTATGAGGTCGTAGTATAATGGTCATTTGTTTGGTGACGGGATAATGATAAGTGAATTGTCTTTAGGTTACCGTTTCCTGCTCACCTCCCTCGTGGTTTTTATTACACTCCTGATAAGAATGGGTATTAATTTGGCCGTTTTCGTTTGTTTAAGGCATTTAGAGTTATCTCTCTCTTTACTTCAAATCCAGAACCATTTTGACCTTTTAACTAAACCACTTGTACTTGATTATTCTTTTGATATCCTGCATTAATGCTATTGACCACCTCCTGAACTGAAACCGATACCTAATTAATTTACCCTAATACTTCTAAACGCACTAGTACTCGCCCGCAATTCAATTTGTCGCGGACGAACGTGCGAATTTTTTCTTCTGCTACGTCAATAGGCATTTTGGGCTCAGTAATTAAGTTTCTGCGGCTGGAAGCCTCTACCATAGCCCTTCACTTGTCTTGTTTAGTCTAGCATCAACCGATTTGCGTTAGGTCGTTGCATAAGACGCCACTATCACCTAGCACTCTAAATTTTTTCTCGTAATCCCGAGTAATAGACTCCTAACTCAAGGATCGTGCTAACAAAGCCAGCCAGTATCTACAAACGTCGTCCCCAAACCGCCCGTTATCACAGGGGGTTCAGAGATACGCTAAAATCAAGCTACGGTATAGAATTTTCCACTCTAGCAGGACCTATAGACAACCTCGTACTAACTTTCGTGTAAAGATAAATTACCGGCACCAGGTCCACCTGAAGGGTCAGTCATACTCGGGGGCTATTAACAAAAACCGCAAGCCTGCACCGAAACCAACCAGAAGATAGAAATAATAAGCATACTGAGCCCGCAAGTTAAAGAAATCACTTAACCTATAACCGCACCAAGCACTTCCAGCCGCTAGAAAAGACCTACAAATTAAACGTTTAAGGGTGCACAACCATCCAGGACAGGTAAAGCCAGTAATTTACTCTTTTATTTTGCAGCTATAACCAACTCGGGGCTCCAAGAAATCCAAATCTGCACGAGTAGCCATTTTGAAACCGACCATGGCTCAACTACCAAAACAATGAAATCTGCCGGGAAAACATTATAAACCGAGCTGCCCAGAACCATACTTGGGAAAGCTTTAAGGAATTACCGCTTTCACAGGTTGAGATGTTACAGTAGAAATAATAATAAAAGCAATTTGCATGTAATGACTATTAAGACACTCACAACGTGTTTTAGAAAATTTGCCTAGCGTTGCTCGTGTCTTAATAATAAGCATTACATGCTCATTACATTAATATACTAATATATGCATGTGGTAACCAATATCATTGCAATGAACCAAACAATTTAGAACATAAACAACTAACTTCTACCTTTACTTGATAGTTTGAATATTTTATATTCTACAGTAATTGACAGCCTTACCATAACGTCAACTTAGTGTAATATTAAACAGAGAGACCTTTTACAGTAATTTCTAGTTCAACACCAACTTTAACTCTATTTTAATACTGCTACAGTTAATACATTTAAACAGATACATACACTAATTAGAAAATAAAATGTAATTTAAACAGATATTTGATTGCATGTTGGATGTGTTTAATATCGTAATTAACCTAGCAACTGGTCGGATGAAGCATCCTCGTATTTATATAATCCAGAACTTTAGACAGAGAGTAATCATTAATTATATAATTATTTTAGTATAAAACGGTAGCGCTTCTAATTATACCACAAGTATTTTTTAAATATAAATCAATAAATATAATATACTGTTTTTTGAGTATTTAAGTGTGGTTTAGAAAAATAAATAAAATATTGTATACTCGACTGTTTCAATAAAATCTAAAATTGAATGTGCTCCATATACCTTTCTTATTTGGATAATATTATTCAAGATTATACAAAATTATGATTACATAAAATTGTAATTTTTGTTTTCATTTAGCAATATCAAAATTATCTAATGTTTAAAGTATGTATTGCTAAGAAAATTATATATCTTTGTCAAAACCTTTATTATTATATTTGTTAGGTTTTCGGTTTAGATTTTTAATTCTAAGTTGTTAATCAACCGCGGTAAAAACCCAATATAAAAAACCGCAAAAAAATCCCCCAAACCAAAAGCCGTTGGAAAAAAAATCGGGAAAAAAACGAGTATAAAAATCGTGAAAAAAAAGATTACAAAAAAAACCCGGCAAACAATGCCCATACGTATATCACGGTAATATTTGGAAGTGAAATAAAGTGATTCTACATTTCTATTAATTTGTTACGTTGTAACTTTTATTTAATAATAATAATATTTTTATTTATCCAAACTGACCACATACGTTTCATACAAAAAAATCACTAACAAGCATGTATACAAAATCTATAACAAATAAATGTTTATACAATCATACAAAAGAATAATACAAAATTAGCTAATTTTAAACTTGTAATCAAAAAACTCGTAAACAGAATAGAATGCATTTTCTAATAGGATATTCTTAATTTGTAAACATAAATATAATATTAATTTCTCTTATTACATTAAACGATTTAATGTACATATTTTATAGTGGCAACTGTATGTATTTATATCTTTAATTCACCCCGTATATATTTTTTGCATTTATTTGGATTTATAGAATTTATTGGATTCAATTTTTGTCGAGTTGCGCAAGTCGCAAAGACTGTATGTGAACCCAGAAACTGACATTATTAATTTTCACTATACGCGTGATACATTCTGATGCAAACTATCTTCATTAAAAAACCCAGAAATTGATCTGGTAAGCTTGTTTTTGTGTATATGTTTCTTATTTATTTGCTTTAGGTCTTTAATCTTTTTTTTCTCAGCTCTTAAATCTTTATCGTTACCTTTACCGTAGGTTATTCGTACCGCGATATCTACTACATTCCGTATCGTCCTCTGTAACAGAAGTAAAACTGTTGCTGTATTTATTATATAACTTTTGCAAGATTTTGAGGATATAGAAAAGAATATAATTAAGAAATCAACTTTCAATTTATTTATCGACTTTCAGAAATCCAATGACGCAATCTAGGAGGTCACCACACCGACCGAACTACGACAAATTGTATTTTTCCCTTATTTGGTAACTACCACATTTCTTATTTTTACGTTAAAATATTAATAGTGTAAGTACTTATTTGTTCACCTTAACCGTTTTTAAAGTTTTCTTGAATTAACGTAAATGCGTGTCACTTTATTTAAATACATAGAAATAAATTAAAATTAAATGTTTAACTACTTGTAAAGAAACTGGATCCAATTTCTATTTATAAGTATGTAGTTTTACAACCACAAATTTATTTTAATAAAAATTATTTACTATTCATTTATACTTGAACTCTTTAACTTTTTGTATGCAATAAATTTTTGTTCTTTAATCAAATGTGTTTCGAAATTATCTATTTATCGTTGGCTTTTTATATTCTGGCCAATAAATTAAAATGTAATGGCATTCCAAAACAACATCTTTACAAAATGTGAGTCGATCAATTATTAGGTAAGAATTTGCCCGATTGTTTTACATCTCATTCTGGTAAGTCTCATTATTAAAAAAAAAAAACCTTCTCTAAGGGTCTCTACAAATTAAGGATTATAACTTAATGAAATATAATAAATAATCAAAATATAGGTAATAGCATAGATAAATAAATCAATTAAAGAACTGCCTAGAATAATCTCTTGAAGTATATTCTTGATGAAAATCGTTATTGTGTATATTTATATTTTTCTGAGAAAGAAAGTGTCAGTAAATAGTTTCTCCACGACCATTAGTAGAATATATACTAATTCTAAAATCATTTTTAATAATAGGAAGAAAAAATTCTCACTCTTAAAATAGAATATTCGGTAATTATTCACAACGAAATAATTAGACAGCCATAATTTTCTGAACTGTCAGTATCAAATGTAAAGGGAATGTTTTACATGTTTTGCGCCAAATGTTAATTTAAATTTTATAAAATGAACGACAAATGAAGTGAATAAGATATGGTTGTGGAGAAAACATGGTCTGTGACTCAATTAGAATTAAAATTTAATCTACTCGTAATTCCTCACGCAATTAAAAAAATGCAAAATGGAACTAATCCATTTTGGGAGTTGGAAGTTGAAAGGCGTTTAGTTAAAAATAATCCTGATACATTAAGTACACACTACAAAAGTTATAATAAAACCAATGTTACAAATGACCTTGGTCAAAAATTATTTGTCATACGACAAAATATGAAATATCCGTTTAGAATTGTGACCATTCAGAAAGTTTACATACTTATGCTATTGCAAGTTTTTACTTTTTATTTCCATTATATGTTGTTTATAAATTTAAGCACCAATACCATAAATGGCTTGCGGAAGGACCAGATAACATAGTCTAAAACTGGGGGGTTTTGTAACACCATATTTAAAGACTGTTTTTTTAATTGCAGTTATTTAGCTTAAGCAATTTAATGGTTAAAAGGTCATAATTTAGGTTAATCCAAGTTAATATACAGGTGCCTATTATCTGCCTCGGTATAATACGTAACTTTGATCAATGGCGGCTCGTGGTCAATTATACTGGGAGGTCAAAAATTAATTTAAATAATAGGCATCCTTAAAAAATATAAATAACTCAAATGCACCGCAAAATTTTATACAATCTACAATTTTGTTCAAAATATAACGATTTTTTCGAAACATTTTCATTAAAATCTCTAAAGGGATTTTCTATAAGCATTGTCTAGCTGTGTAAGAATATCAACATTTCCTACGGTCGCAAAATTTACCGAGCATTTCATGTGTTCTGCAGACAAATCATGTTTTTTTATTTTCTCTTTTAAATGTTTTTAAATTGCTTACACCGGATTTGCACCATAGCGAGTCTGACGAGTCTTTAGAAAATAATAAACAAACAAAACAGTAAAATACATTTGATTCTTCACAACCACATATCCAATCAGCTAAATCGTACATTACATTGCGAAAGTTTCGATGAACATCTTTATTTTTGTCTTTGCTAGTTTGTCGTAAACTTAGTTCTGGCAAAGGACGACCATTTGCCTTGAACTCAACTAATTTTGTAAAATTTGAGTTTGTTAGCACTTTTAGTTGTTTAATTTTCTGCACTACCGACATTTTCTATAATAGCGCTTGCACATGCGAACCAAAAATAGTATTTTTACAAAACAACACAACAGTAAAAAATATCAACATAAATTCTTAAATTGATTTAAAACACGCAAAAATCGAATCAAAAATCGAGCGTAGTTGTACATCCTATTTGAAGTCAACGTAAACTGCGGGAACCGGCTCATGACCCAAAGTTGATTATTGCTTTGGACGTTTGCGTTTATTCGGGCGCTGCACGTTTTTACGGGTAGATCTAATTTATTGAGGACAATTCGCACCGCCAGCCCAAGGTTCAAGAGGATGAATTACGAACGACGGCCGATAAATTTTAAGTTATTATACTTGGGACTTTTGCGAGTAAATTACCTATTTTAATAAAACACGTAATGATTAATATTTTTTTATATATTGTCAAAATTTGTGGGAAGTCATTGACCAAATGACCATATAGACAAGCCGCCACTGACTTTGATATTTGTTAAGATACAATTTCGCTTAACGTAGGGAAATTGGGTAGAACATCAAACGCAGTTTAATGACATAAACAATAAACTTCAAATAATCAATTATTTTATTCTTGGATATCTCCGACACGGTTAATGCTAAAAAAATATATAATAGGACATTTGGTGTCACAATTTGAAGATCTTTCAAGATCAATAGAGATAAAGTTAAAATTTTTTTAACTTAATTTTTTTCTGGAACTTATTTTCCTTCTAAACTGTCAAATATCGGTATGTTCTAAGTTGCCCCAAATGAAGGCTAATTCCATTTGGTTTATATATGCGACGTTTCACTTTGTGAATCGGGTTCTTTACACCATTACCACGTTATTGTATCAACTCATCTGCGATGGTCTGATAAAACCATAGTAGAAGAATATGATGTTGCTCACTGGGTTTATTATGTCTATTGTACACGACGCTTCCCTACAGATTATCTTAACTTGTCTAATCATTGCTTTCAAGTTACGTCATTTGAAGATAAATGAGAATAAATGACCAAAAACAAAATACACGAGATGGAGTAACGATGACTATAAAACAAATATGCGGTTTGAAATAAGGACAAGCAAAAAAACAGTTTAAAGAAGTTGTAAATTTGACCTATTTAGGTATAAATTTGTTACTAGAACACCGACAGCAACAGACGAAATAGAAGCAAGGGTAGGGCTGGAAACAAGTGCTTGTTTGGACTAAATAAAATAAAGTACAAAGTAAAGCAGTGTCGAAGAAGTTAAAGATGTGTTATAAGTGTTATACGGAAGCGAAGTATGGATTTTGACAATAACAGGTTGGCACACGTTAGGAGTGTGGGAGAGGATGATGTTAAGAAAACTCCACGGGAAAAAGAAAGTAGAAGACACGTGAAGAAAACTATATATATCAAGGAGTTGTATATGCCAAACCCGACCTAGTGGCGGTTTAGGACGTATAGACAATTTTTTCTTTTCTTTTTTAAATTTAATGATCGTCCATAATAAGAAAGCGACGGAATACTAAATAGTAAAATTGTTCGATTTACTTCCTTCTAAAACAGGTTCAACTCCTATTAATTTTAGTCTTACAATGCAGAAAGCAAGGAAAAATAATTAACAAATATATCCATACACTAATTAGAAGATAAAATATAATGTTTAATGTTTTGTGTACTTTTACTACTAGATTTAAAATTTAACCTGCAGTACTAATGAAAGTGGCTTGTGGGACATAAACTATTACTGATTGACTCTTACTACCGTGCTTGAATAGTGGTTGATTAGAAATCATTCCAACTTATCAATTTTTTTCTTAACATTTTTAAAATCGTCGGCTAAATAACGTCGCTCTAACGTTCCACTCCCACCTAGTGGAGAAAATAAAAACTAAGAGAATGGGGTGGTTAGGTCATGTGATGAAAATGTTGGAAAAACATCTTTCAAAAAAACTTCTCCAAAGAGAATTAGAAAAAAAGGGAGGCCACGGTTAACATGGATGAGTGAAAGTCCCAAGATGAAGAAAAAATAACAAAGCAGAGAAAGGAATGGCAAAGGATAGTACCCTCACCCAAGGGTCTATAAAGCGGGTAGCACTACATGATACAACATTTTGCAAGTCAAATGAATTTTGTATTCTTAGTCTTAACGATGGTATACATTTAATTACATAACATATTGACTTTATGATTATTTATTTAAATTTCGAGGTTTGTGATTAAAACATTACATTTTCAGTTATATTTTTGTGCATTTGTATAAATTGATTAAATCAAATGTTTTATACTTCAGGTACCTTGTAATCAAATTATAAACTGTTGATGTCGTGTACAACTTTAAGTAAATGTCGAGTAATATCTAAACATTCAAATTGTACATTCGACATTTTTTAGACATTTTTAGTAGATAGAATACCTTTAGACCACTCTACATTGTTGATTGTAATCGATGTGACAATCTATCCAATTGACAACATACATCATAATTTGATTTATTTTACGACGGCAAAAAATATTTTGTTATTCAAAATTTAATTAATATAGAACGTGCAGCAGTAACAAAGGAGAGAAAACCATATTTTCAGAAATGTTTTCGTAATGGCAAACTTTTTTGAAAACGTTTGAATTGATAAAAGCTTTCGATGGAGTTTTTAAGACAAGTAAGACCATTTGCTGAAAATCTTTATAGGTGTATTCTGCACTAACTTTTCCGTTTATTGGCGATTTATTTTCTTTTTCACGCTTTAACTTAATTAATTCGTTCTACAATAAGTTTTTTCTCTATGATCACGAAATTATTAACATCTGAATTGCCACAACCATAAACGTTGATCAGTAAGTCATAAGTCAAGTAAAACAACAATGAAGTAATCAGAAATCACATTATTCGTCATCTCATTATCTTCGTAAAACACATAGGTACTTTGAACAATTCGAGATGTTGATAACTTCTACTACCCATAAATTATCTGACGCAATTTTATGTGTCGAGTGGTGTATGAGAATACATCATTGGAAGTTTCTATTCTCTAAATGTCGACTACTACAACGTTTGTTTGCCATTTAGGAATAAGGATCCAATAGCAAATTTATCAACACAACCAAAAAAAAGTTACTAAATAAAAAACGTTTTGTCTGATTCCAGCTTTAATGCCCAAATGCGTTTTAACTTAAATTACAGAGCATAAAATTATTTGATTTAGTAAACACACGTTTGATGATAAACATAAGTTTAACAAAATTATAATTATTATATATTACAATCACAAACCAATAAATACAAATCAAAAAAAACTTTTTCTTCAAAATATTCCAAGATAAAATTAATAGTGGGTGTGACTCTCTATATTGTCGATGCATTTCTTCACACTACTAAATTTTGAATATTGTCGACTTTATTCCTTGTTGGTCATGGATGATCTTAGTCAGTATACCCCAAACGACAACAAAAGGTTAAAGTCAATCTAATGCCATTTTTGAAATGATAAAAAATTAAGAAAAAATAAACAAAATTAGAAAATTGGTGAACAAAGTTGTAATACAATTAGGGAAGAAATCATTAGAACCGTAAACAATTAAACGTAACTGAGTATTTTCTAAATAAGGACTTAACGCACATCTCTATTTTAGTATCAATTAGTCTTATTACTTATTCCACTCCTCATTTTCTAGGGTTATACGTTAAAATAAAAAACTTTTTTTTGATAAACTACCGTTTTAATTTAGTTACTTATTACGTATTCTGCAAATAAAATGCGTGTTTGGTTTTCTACAATAACTCATCATTTAAAAAAAAAAGAAATTGTCTCTTTCTATTAAAATAAGAACAGCTACACTCGTATTCCGTATTTAAGAAATTCAAAAAATGTTAAAATGAAACCTTTCTTCATATCCCAATTAATTTACCTAATTAAATAAATATTTATAACCAATTATTAACAATTTTATATTGAATTAAAAAAAAGAGATACGTGAAAGATCGAGAAGTTTGGGAAATATAGAAGAGTTTTTGAAAAGGAAGAGAGATATAAAGGAGGAGGAAAAATTGGATGACAAGATAAAGAGAAAAACACAAAAACACAGAGGACGCTAGAACAAGAAAGAAAAGGGAGAAATGGAACACTAAGATAATATAATGGAACATATAAAAATGTTGATATTGGAGATGGGAAGAGATATGATAGAGGGATTTAAAGAATGTAAAGATGAAATTAGAAGAATGAAGAAGGAAATCAAAAAAAAAGAAAAAGAATGGGCGACAGAAAGGCAAAATTGGATAAAAAAGAAAGATGAAATGGTTAAAAGATTGAGGGAAATGGAAAAAAGAATGAAAATACAAGAAAAAAAAGCAGAAGGAACAACATCGTCATAAAAGGGCCAATAAAGATAAAACAACCAAGTAGAGAAAGAGTGAAGAGGATTTAAAAAAAAATAGGGGTAGAAGTAGAAATAACAAACGCATACGTAATAGGGAAAAAAGTAGGAAAGAATGCTATAGTAGTGAAGTTGGGAAGCTGAGAAGAGAAATGAAAATACTGAAAAAAAATAAAGGGATGGAAAGGGAGGGAAAGGTAGTGAAGTGGGAGGGGCGTAAAAAAGATAGAAAAAAAATTCTGTTTTGGAATATTGAGGGATTAAAAAATAAAAGAGAAGATTTTTTGAAGTACATAAAGGGTTTTACAATGGTAGGACTGGTAGAGACATGGTTGAAAGAAAAAGACTGGAAAAATTGGAGTAATAGGCTGCCAAAAGAATTTAAATGGGAAGTACAATTCGCAGAAAAAGAAAAAAATGGGAAAGGGCAAAGGGGGGAATAATCATCGGAATAAGGATGGAATGGAAGAAAGAAGTGATAGGAAACAAAAGTAAGACAAAAGGAATTATGAGCACAAGAGTAAGGACAGAAAAAAGGGAAGATATACGAAATAATTACGATATATGGAAAAGAAATGGAGAAGACGAGAGAAGTACTAGAGAAGACAATTAAAAAGGAAAAGAAAAGAAAAGAAGAAGGAGAGCTAACATATATAGGAGAGAGAGGAGAATCGATAATTGACTACGTTATTGTCAACGAATCAAGTAGAGAAGAAATAGATCATACAAGAATTGTAGACAAAATAGATACAAATTATCAACCGATTGAAGTGATTCTGATAGGAGAGGAAGAGAAAGAAGAAGAAATTATAGAATGGGAAGAGAAAAAATTATGGAATGAAAAAACCATAGAAAAGTGTATGAATAAAATAGAGGAAGAGCAGGAAGTAGCAGAAGAGGTCAAAGAAGAGTTGAAAAGAATTACAGAAAAAATGAAGATGGCAACGGAAAAGAGAAGATTTAAAAGGACAAAAACAATAGGGAAACAAAATCAGAATGGTGAAACTGAGAGTGTGACAGAGCAAAAAAAGAAATCAGAAAGAGAAGAAGAAAATTGAAAAAGAGAAAATAAATATAGAAGATTATAAAAAATAAGAGCAGAATTTAAGAATTGATGTGAAAAGAGATAAATAGAATATCGAAAACTGATGGAAGAAAAGATGAAGAAAATCAGAAATGAAGGGCAGGCTTGGGAATTCGTAAACCAAATAAGAAAAAAGGAAATAGAGAGAGAAACAGCAATAGATAGAGAAAATGGGAAAACACATTAGAAATGTGCTACAAGGAAAGGAAGTTAAGATCATAATAGAAAACGGGAAAATAAGAGAAAAAAAAACAAAAGAGAAGAGAGAATCAAAAAGGAAGAACTGGAGGAGGCCTTAAAAAAGTAAAAATAAGAAAAGCAGGAGGCACAGATGATACGCGGGAAAAAAGTAGAAATACACAGGGGAAAGAATGAGAGAGAGAATAAGAAAAATATTAGAAAAAATATGGCAAGGAGAAGGATTTCCAGAAAAATGAAGGAAAGCAATTATTTGTCCAATATACAAGGGAGGATAGACAGGAAATGAAAACTACAGGGGAATTAGTTTAACAAACATTGGATATAAGATATACGCAGAAATAATAAGAGGAAGAATGGAAAAAGATAATTCCAGATTGGCAGACAGGTTTTAGGAAAAGAAGAGGGACAATTGATAACATATATATAACAAAACAATTAATAAATAAAGAGATAGAAAAGAAAGGAGGCAAGGTATATGCAGTATTCGTGAATATAAAAGCTGCATTTGATAGAGTAGATAGAAAGATATTGTGGGAAATGATGAGGAAAAGTGAAATAAAAGAAGAGATAATAGAAGCAGTGGAAAGAGTTTATAAAGAAACAAAAAATAGAGTCAAGGTAAAAGGGAAATTAGAGAAAAAGTTTTGGACGGAAAGAGGGTTAAAACAGAGTTGTCCGTTAAGTCCTATGCTATTCTCTATATATCTAAGAGATCTAGAGGAAGAAATGAGGAGAGATCAGGTTGGAGGAATAAAAATAGGAAAAAATGTAATAACGCTTGCATATGCGGACGATATACTAATTTTACGACTAAAGGAGAAGAGATGAAGAAAGCATTAAAAACGTTGAGAAGATATTTAGAGAAGAAAAAATTATAAGTAAACGTAGAAAAAAACAAAATATTGATGTGATAAAAAAGAAGTAATATAATGGGACAAGCGTGGGGTATGGGAGAAATATTATTTGGCAAAGAAGTAGAGAAAAGAAAGTGGCCATTTGAGAAAATTGTTAAAAGTGTTATGATGTACGGAGCGGAAATTTAGGATTGGAAGGAATGGGAAGAACTAGAGAAGATACAGGAAAGATTTTGGAGATGGACGCTAAGATTGGAGAGGGAAACACCAGAATATTTAATAGAAGTAGAAATGAAAATAAAAAAAAAAAAATACAATCAGGGAAGAGAGCAATAAGATTTGAGGAAAGGATGGAAGATAGAAAAGATAATGAAATTTTATATAAATGTTGGAAGGAAGTAAAATTGCGAAGAACAAAACATGGACAAGAAGAGAAAAGAGCATATTACAGAAAAGGGGGTTACGCAACAGAAGAAATAAGAAGATTGAGGGATGAAGAAAGAAAGATGGAAGAAGAGATAACACAAAGGGACAAGGACAATCAAAAACAAGAAAGAGAAATGAAGATAAATGAATCAAAGTATAATGTAAAATATAAAGACTAAATGGTGGAAGAGATAGCAAAATATGTAACAAGAAGATTGGATATAAAAGAAAAACGTATGGTTGCCATATATAAATTAGGAAATGAAGAAAGAGAAAATAAATATTCGAGAAAAGATGAAGAAAAAATGTGTAGATTGTGTGGGAAAATTAGGAGAATGTAGAGCACATGGTAGAAGAGTGTAGAGAATTAAGGAGAGAGAAAGTGAGAAGAGAAGTTCTGCTAGGAGAAAATGAAGAAGGCATAAAGTGGATGAAAGAGGTAGAAAATAGAAGAAGATAGATGGAAGAAAGGAAAAGAAATATAATAAAAAACATGTAACAGAGAGGTGTGCTTAAAAGACAGAAAAAGAAAATAAGTTATTATTTTGCAGAATTTGTTGTGTTAATTAATTTTTTTTTTAGTATTTAGTAAGATGTATATAAACCAAATCTATTTGTTAATTTCAAAGACAAGTAAACTGATATTATTATTAGATATTTATTACGCAACATACTTAAAATAGTGAAAACGAGATTGAGACTCTATGCAGAGGAAAACAAAAAATACTGTCAAAATGTTAAATTGATTCAATATTACAAATAAAATGTGACGAACGTGGAATAGGAACCTCCGGGCAGGATTAAATACAATTAAACAATTATACCGATATGTGAAAGTTTATCGAACTGTTCACTATTCTTTATTAAATTGTGGATAATTTAGGGATATCATATATCGGGTTAATAATCTTTAAAGTAGATACGCTTATTTAACTCGTAGAACTGATGTACCATATTTTTTTAAATAAACAATTTAAATCAAAGTGTAGCATAAATGCACTAAATACATGTTCAATTATAATTCTAACCATAACTCATAAATACACAATTGTTCATAACTTTTATATGGAAACGACGAAACCATGAAAACACATCAGTAATAATGGTTTATGAAGATCTAGCATTTAAAACAAAAGATAAATAAAAATAATAAAAGTTGATGCGGCAGTCACTAAAGCGGTGCCAATTGTGGGTTGAGTGACTTCAAAATTTTAAAGTTACTAAGACATCTCTTTCTATATATTTTAATTTTCAGCTTTAGCTTTAAATTATGTTTAATTTTCAATAAATTAAAAAAATTAAAGATCCAAATATTCGTTTAACTAAAATTTTGTTAAAGTGTTAGTATAAAAAATTTAAATTTAAGTTTAAGTTGTAAAAAATAATAGATTGTTAATCCTTGACAGAACAGGTATGTGACCCTTACGCGTTTAAGATATTTCCATTTCGTAGAGTCGTAAAATTCGCCAACAAACTGATATATAGCGATTTTCAGCAATTTTATATACTATGAGTTTTCAATAAAAAACTTTTTGTCAACTTTATTATTTTCAATTCCGTCTTCTAGTTTTTTATGTCGCCAGGACCAAAGCATTCACAAATAAAATTTGACATAAACAGAGTATGTTATGAAATATGCATTACAAAAAAATAACTTTGTCTATTCATCACTTATTACAAAATCAATTTCTTTATGCACTTCTAATTATTGAATTAAGTTTACGAGAAGTCGCCATCGAATACAGACTTAAGTATAATTCGACAATAAAATCCATATATGGATCGTAAAACTATCATTTATTTCTTATAATAGACTGTTACAGTCAAGTACCAAAGTAAGCGTAGGTATGGGACCAATATATACTAAATCCGAAAGATTCGAACTCTGATGAGATTACATGCACTCAGACATAGGTCTTTTATGCACTTGGTTTGTGCACTGACCGATGAAGTTGAGTTAGTAAAATAGCCAGCCGTAACTATTTACTTCGAAACGAACGTTCTTGAATAAGTAATTTTATTAAAATTTGAAAGTTCTTCCCTTACGTGTTATTTTTTATTTCTTTGTCTTTATTCCATTTATATTGAAAATTGCATGGAAATAATTTAAGTGCAGGCTGGTTTTATGTCCAGATTTGCTCGAACAGCACTTGCATGCTATTTAAATTTTTTTCAGTGAAGATAATCGTTCCTTTTCTAGAATGCATTGCAATGTGATAATTGCTACATTATTTCAATTTATAAATGCTAGGGGAGAACTCAAATTGGCGAATTTGAATTATTCACGTACATTTAACTAACGGCAAAGATAAAATGAATGCTTTTTTTACTTGAATTAAATTAAAAATTGCATAAATTTAAATGCATTATAGCCAATTACATAATTTTGATTCTTGTTACCCTATATAAACTAATTATCATTACGATGTTACAATTGCAATATTTGAAGAACTTTATTCATTGCAAATAAAATTCGTTTTAAAATTTTTGAATTAGCAGTCATATAAATTTTAAGAAAAATTGTACTTTTTTCGTTTTATAAATTTGTGCTCGATTTATTTTTATTGATTTATTCGTATTTTAAATTCTAAATGATTTCAAATTTATTTTTTACAAAGTGTCTAGTACAGATATCTTAACGTAAAAATATGTAATCTTATTTTAAGTCGCACTATTTCTAACGCATTCGTAAGTTATTTCAATTTAAGAAACCAAGAATCGAAAATTAAATTTACATTTCAATTATTGTATCGCAATACCGTATGCGTATTATAATTTTTAAACATGTGTATGTAATGCCCATGTTAATTTGTAATTCAGACTCAAGCCTATCCGTTAAAGCATTTATTGATACGCCTATGAAAATTTTATGTTTGACTGCGTTATCGAGAATTTTGGCGCGAAACGTCATGAGCAGGTAGCGATCGTTCATTGAATCATGTTCCGTCGTAGAAGTTAACACATGTTTGTCAAAGTTTTTGAACTTTTTAATTAAACAAAATAGTAATAATTAGTAAATTTTGTTCAGTTGTTAAGAATTGGTTATCAAAAATCGTAACAGACCGATAACATATATTTCGTTGGTTGTACCAGAAATTCGAGTTACGAAAGATATTGTATTCTTTACCATTCTTTTGTCTTTGATTGACTTAGAAAATTCAGAGGTCGCTTATCGTAGTTTTGCATTTGTAAAATTAATTCACTCGAGAAATGTCATTATTAGTATATAGTAGGGTATATAAGGAACTGCAGAAAAAAAACATATCCACCATTGAGACCTAAACAATATATTCCTCCCACATAAGCATTAAACATTATCAACAAACCCAGCCAGGATTATCATTTGCCCACATAACTAAAGATCCACACTAACAATTATCACACCCAAAACATATCTCCACAGCAAAAACATTTCAATCATAAGAAAGAACTAAAGGAATGATGAAAAATCTGTAGGAACTCTGTTAAACCTTCTTACCTCAGTACTCTCCAAACTCAAATAATAAATAATCCTCTGAAATTTGCAGTATTGAAAACTAATGGCTTGTTACAACATGCTAAAGAACTCAAATCATTTATTTTCTAACACGTATTGATATACTGTTAGTCTGCAAGACGGACTTTACTGAAAGAAGCCACTTTAAAATCGCCAACTACTTAGTTTATTGCACAAACCATCCAGCAAAAATTTTTAATCTACCAGCTATACAGAAAATTATCTACTAGTCACCCTTGGGTCAATTTCGGTTCAAACTCATAAAGCATCTATTGGCGCTTGAAGACACAAAAATAAAAATCTTTCATGCATTAAGTAAATAAATCCTGTAACACATTCTCCTGTATTAATTACCTTATACAACAGCTCAATACCCAAAGACAATCAACCTCGTTTAAACAAACAAGTACACCAATTGGGATATATTCAGGTCTCTAAAATTATTAACGTTAAGTATTTAACAATATCA
>JALBCR010002205.1:0-172179 GCA_030710515.1 Abscondita cerata
TACTTCGTTCAGTTACATGTACTTGGGATTAAACACATACCATTAAACCATGATGAGTAGTAGAATATTACGGAATAGATTAAAGTCGCTGCCTGGGGATCGCCAGGGCACGTCTGGAGCCGGCGCTGGACGTGACAGTGAGCGGGTTTATCGGTGGCAGGAGGTTGACGAGGCGGACACCTGTCGCACAACAAACTACAGCCCAATCGAACCAACGGGACGTGGAAACAATAAAGGGGTTGAAGAACAAAACACCGCTCTGCCTGCCAGTTCGCCCCCAACAGGAGGGGGCTGCTCGTAGGAGAGCTGCACTGGACGAATAAGATGGACACGAGAAATGAATATAGCTGTTGTTCGTGCTTTCTATCGCGTCAACAAGTGTAGCGATAATCCACTCCCTGGATGGAGACACGCCCTTCATACCGAGTTTAAAGGGCTCATCCGGATCTTAACCTATCAGAACAGAACCTAGTGGATAGGAAGAGTGTCATCATAAGGAAAAAGTACTTAACGGAAACTGAAATTGATCAAATTAAACGGAAGTTGGCTACGAGATTCAACAACAAGATATGTTTGATCAAATAGAACCAAATGGAATAGAAATTCACCCGACCCCACAACAACATATCGGTGATCAAACAGAACCGACTGGTGCGGAAGTTTGTGTAAGCAATGTACCCATTGAAACTGAACAGGCAGAGGAGAATAATGCCGCGTTGGATAAATTTCTTAGTTTGTTGGCTTTCTATGAAGGTACAGATCCACTCAAAAGACCAGAGATACCAATTTTGCATAATGCCCACCGTGCAATTCTTACAAACGTTAATAAGGCTCTTGGAAATATCTTAATATAAACTATTGACGAAATTCATTTGGCTTTGTACTGTGCTGCTGTTACTGCCATTGAGCTAAATGGACAAAAACCTACACCATAGAATCAAAAGACCAGAACAAGAATAAAAAGAAAACCAGCTTGGAAAATACGCCTCGAGCAGGGCGTAGATAGACTGAGGGCAGATATGGATATTATATCTGAATTCTTGAAAAACAACAAGTCTAAGAAGGTGTTAAGGAAAACAAGAGAAATCGCCAGAAGAGCTAAAATCCCTGAAAAGGATCCAGAATATAATAATAAGCTTATTGACCTCCAAGATCGATTTAGGCAAAAGCTAAAGCCAAAGGCTCAAGATTAAGACGATATAACGAACTATCGCAAAGAAAAGAACAAAATAGAGAGTATCATACTAATCAGAAGAAGTTTTCAGAAAACTAGAGCAAGGCGACGATGACACTGATATCAAAATAGGACATAATGAACTCAGTCAGTTTAAAATTTCTGGAAATCTATATGGGGAAGAGCAGACCCGTACAATCAGGAAGCTGAATGGATTGGAAGTATAGAGAGAGCTAACGCGCAAATACCGCGTATGAATCTCCTAGAATTCACCAAGGAAGACATAGTAAAGGCAGTAAAAGATCACAAAACTGGAAAGCGCCGGACCAGATAGACTTCAAAATTTCTGGATCAAGTACTTTAGCGCCACGCACGAGAGACTCGCTTATTGCTTTACGCAGGCGCTTCACGACCCAAATCAAATACCTACCTTCTTATGCCAGGGCAATACTTTCTTACTATATAAAAAGGGCGATACCGCACAACCTCAAAATTATAGACCAATAACATGCTTATCAGTAGTATACAAATTATTTACTTCGGTAATTAATGAAAAAATATACCAGCATTGCAGTGTTAACCAAATTTTCTCGGAGGAACAGAAAGGATGCATAAAAGGGACGCTGGGCTGTAAGGATCAGCTAACCATAGATTCAGTAATCTTAAAACAAGTCCAGAAAATGAAACGAAATTTAAATATATGTTACATCGATTACAGAAAAGCATATGATTCTGTTCCCCACGACTGGTTAATAAAAGTCCTCGAAATATATCAAATATGCCCACGCATAATAGCTGTCCTGAAACACCTAATGACGTCATGGAAATCAACTATGTGGGTTTCAAGGGAAAACATAGGAACTGTGGACATAAATAGGGGAATATTCAGGAGACTCTCTTTCCCTATATGGTTCTGCTTAGCTTTGAACCCAATGTCTTCCTTATTAAATAACACAGATGCTGGATATAGGTTGAATCTCAGAAGCAAATGTCGAATATCTCATCTACTGTACATGGACGACCTAAAGATGTACAGCGAGTCACGGGAGAAAATGCAGTCACTGATCAAGACTGTAAAAACCTTTAGTGACGATATCCGAATGTCATTTGGGCTTGATAAATGCGCCGTTATAAACATCAAAAAAGGGAATATTGAGAACAATCCACAGAGCATGGGCGATATTGATCAACTACCTCTTCATGAAACCTACCGTTACCTTGGTACCCCTCAAAACCAACGACTTGACCATGCCGAGCTTAAAAGAGAGCTCACTGAGAGGTATAAGAAAAGATTAACTAAGCTACTTAACACTAAGCTTTCAGGCGGTAATTTGTGTTCGGCAATAAATACCTGGGCCGTCCCGGTATTGACGTATTCATTTGGAATTGTGAAGTGGTCCGACACTGATCTTGATGAACTAGATAGAACAACAAGGCGATTACTAACAAAATTTAGGAGCCTGCACCCAAACTCCTCAGTGAGAAGGTTGTACTTGCCGAGAAGTGAAGGTGGAAGAGGATTGCTTAATATTAAGTATCTGTGCTTAAATCAAGAAAATAACATGAGACGTTACTTCCATTCAACTAACAGCGATTTGATGCAGTTAGTGGTTCAATCAGATAAGGGTTTTACTCCACTGAATCTTGCACAGCGTATGCGGCAAGATGAACTACCAACAAGAACTGAAAATATTAACGCTTGGCAAGAACAATCGATGCATGGTAGATACCCCAAACTGATAAAAATGGATAACGTAGATAAATTATCATCGCTTAGGTGGCTTCGTGATCCACAGTTATACCCGGAGACAGAAGGCTTCCTTATTGCAATACAGGACCGGGTAATTCGAACACGTAATTACGAAAAACATTGTTTAAAGCTAAATATAGAAGATAAATGTAGAAAATGTGGAGCTGTCGGAGAAACCATCGAACATATCACAGCAGGGTGTCCAGCTCTAGCTGATAAGGCATACCTTGGCCGGCACAACCAACTAGCCAAAATAATCCACCAACAACTTGCACTTAAACATGGACTTCTAGAAACTACACCCCTCCTTACTATAAATATGAGCCGATGCCAATTCTTGAAACACCGGACCACTTATTATATTGGGACAGAGTCATAACAACTGATAGAACAGTTGACTATAACAGACCGGATATTGTGTTTATTGATAAGAAAGAAGCAACAGGCACCATTATTGACATCGCGGTACCTTCTTCACACAATATTATGAAGACTGAACAAGAGAAAGTCACAAAATATGAAAATTTGGCGTATGACCTAAAAAGGCAATGGAAACTGAGAAATGTGACAATTCTTCCTTTTGTGATCTCGGTTGAGGGTATCCTAAGCAAAGGTTTCCTGAATAACTTAAATAACATCGGACTACCCAATAAAATCGTTAATGTGGGGCAGCGTGCCATAATACTGCAAACTTGCCACATAGTCCGAAAATTTTAGGCTAGCAAGAGGAGTTGAATTACTTTCTTACTAGTAATAAAACCGTAACCAACATTAAAAGTTGAGAATAAGGGAATAATAATAATAATAATATAGACTTTATTTGGGTAAAAATACATATAAAACAGAAATAAAAATTAATAATACAAAATGTTGTTGGTCCCAAAAAGTCGAAGTTTAGATAGGTTTAAAACCATCTGTTCTTCCTCTTAACCCAGTTTAAATTTTTAAATTAAATCAAATTTAGGTGGTTTATCGCGTCAAAGTTTCTGATTTAAATGTAATCTTGTATTGTAAAAGAAAACATAATTATCAAGCCTGCTTATTTAACAATATTCTAAATAAATGTTGTTTGAAATTACTTAGTGTCATTGTTTTTAAGTATTCGGGTAGTGAGTTATATACATTAGAAATGCTGTATGAAAAAGATCTTTGAAATAAGCTGGTTTGATGCAAAAATATTGATAGAAAATTTTTTTTCGTGTATTGAGATTATGAATTTCAAATCGATATTTTAATTTACGAGTATTAAATAAATATAACGCAGTTTTAGTTAAAATGATTTTGTGAAACAAGCAACTAGAATGCAACAATTTTCTATTTTCCGTATTGAGCCAATTGAGTTCATTGAGTTTGTGTGAAATACGTTCATATTTTCTAATCCCAAATATCAAACGTAGGCATGAATTTTGAATGCGCTAAATTCTTGTAACGCCAGCTTTATCCAGACATGGACTATAAATACTATCCCAGTAATTAAACTGAGACAGTACTAGTGACTGGCATAACAATATTTAAATTTTTGACTGAAATAATACCTATTGTTAAAAATTAGTCTCAACTGTGCATAGCATTTTTGAATTGTCATAGATATATGTTTCTTAAATCGAAGACTAGAATCAATCCACAGTCCAAGGTTTTTTACTGATTCTAAGATTGGTAGTTCAGTGCCATTGATTTTAATTTCTACTTCAAATATAACTAATTGTCTTTGATTCGTTCTACCAAAAAGCATAGCCAAGCAAAACGTTTTGCAAAAGCATCGAAAATGGCAGGTTATTGATGTAGTTGCAGTTTGGCAAATTTGGTCACAATGATATTGGGCAAAAAAAAAAACTAGAAAAATAGATATCAAGTGCAGTTGCTAAAAATTATGTAAAAATTCCTTGACGGCTAAGTGAAACAATTCAAAAATTTTTGACATTGTTTAGATCTTCCATTGTTTATTAGCACCGGAATCTCCTTCTACCAGTTTTGAACAAATAAATACACAAGCATCAGAATTTCATTTTTGGATCGATCAAATTAAAGGCTATTTAATTAATATAACTAGTATGTATGAGTAAAACTCTAACTTCATTATCTTTTTTGGTAATGCAAATTTTAAAAACTTTAATTGCGTTCAAAATTTAATAGGATAATGTTATTTTCGAAAACATATACTTTTTATTTAATCCTTTTAACTCATGCAATTTTGGAGGCACAATTCAAAATGGAGATGAAAGTAAATTTTATAAATGTGTAACATTAGCAAAAATTTAAAAAGGAATATAGTGAACTAGTCAACCAATTCAGAAATAGTTATTGCTTGTTACGGTTTAAAGTTGCATTAGTTCTTTTTGTTTTATTTAAAATTCGGAAAGGTCGTAAATTATGAACGCTCGTCACAATTACGAATTCATTTTTTTTGTCAAATCAAAAATAAAATTTGTTAAGTTTGAGGTCCATATTAAGACAATTTAAATTATATTCCATAATTTTATTAACCCATAGTTTGCGTTCGCGTCAGTGCTGCCAACGTCCATCAATTATTATTTGCTACAACGTAGCCACTGCTCTAACCAATCGTGTTGTTGGCTGGCGTTGGCAGCACTGACAGCGGCAGCAGCCCGCGCAGCGTTGCATAAAAGCTCCCATAAGACCCAATGCACCTTCACACCGCCAAAAAGTAGCGGTGCGTAGGTCAACCTCTCGACCTGAAGTGCCGCTACAATATAGCAGCCCGCCCCGCTGTGCATAAAAAAGGCCTATAAGAGCCCATGTACCTATGGAGCTTTCAGTCAGTTGATCGTCAGCATACGTGTGAGACAGACGCGGCGAAATAAATATGGATTTTGTATTATCTTGGTGTAAGTTCAATTTGGGGTGTGTCAAACCCCAACTCACTACATACGTAACTTTTTATTTTTAGGTTTGAATTATGGCCTCTACGTCTTCTGCTCATAAAATGAAAGTAGATGACTCTCATTTCGAGGAGTGGGCTACAAATGTTTATAACGAATTGGAGAGTGATTATAGTGGCGACGAAGGGGACGTTGTTGACCCAAACTTTCATAGTGATCATGAAAATGAGTCGGAGGAAGAGCTATCTCAATCCGACCCAGAAGAGTTATCTGCGGATTATGAAGATACATCATCTAAAATTAAAAGAAAAAAAATAAGTGCCAAAACATTTTACAGAAAAATAAATTCAGGTGGTCTGAAGATCTTCCAAACCCCAATGTTCGCACAAGGCAACATAATATAATTACACCTCTTCCACAAGAGTTATCTGCGGATTATGAATATACACCATCTAAAATTAAGAAAAGAAAAATAAGTGCCAAAACATTTTACGGAAAAAATAAATTCAAGTGGTCTGAAGAACCTCCAAACCCCAATGTTCGCACAAGGCAACATAATATAATTACACATCTTTCAGGCATCATAGTCCCTGCAAAACAAATGGGAAAGTATTGTACTCAGCTTTCTTCTTGGCGAGAAATTATCACAGGTTAGGCAGATGCTTTCTACCCTGATCGACGACACAACTACAGAGATATCGACACTGTCGAATTTAGAGCATTTCTAGGAATCTTGATATATTCTTCAGTTTTCAAGTCGAATCATGAAGATCTTGAAGCACTGTTTGCGACAGATGGCACCGGACGCGACATCTTTGGTTACTGGTTATTCTCGCTTGCCTTCGCTTTGACAATGTTGTAGACAGGGACGAGAGAAAAAAGACTGATGCCACCGCTGCAATATCTTGGGTGTTTAATACTTTTGTAAAAAATTTTCAAAAATGTTACTCTATTGGTGAATATGCTTGCATAGATGAAATGCTTGTTGGATTTCGAAGGCGTTGCAAATTTCGAATGTACATACCGAACAAGCCCCACAAATACGGTATAAAAATCATGTTATTGAATGATGCAAAGACTCACTACTTTTTGAACGCCTATATTTATTCTGGCAAGGACAGCGATGGAAATACTCTTTCTGATGATGAAAAAGATTGGCAAATCTGTTATACGCCTAGCTACCCCCTTAGAGGAACAAACCAAAACATAACGACCGACAACTGGTTTTTATCTATACCGCTCGCACTGAAGCTAAAGAAAATGGGACTGACATATGTTGGTACGTTAATAAAAAACAAAGGAGAAGTACTACCGGAATTTCTTCCTGCTAAAAGAAAAGAAGAAAAGTCAGCACTTTATGGTTTCACTAATGATCTTGCATTAGTATCTTTCGTGCCAAAGCAAAATAAAGTTGTTCTTGCAATTTCCTCCATGCACCACGATAATCGTACTGATCCAGAAACTGGAAAACCGGAAGTAATCGTATTTTATAATAAGATAAAAGGTGGCGTTGATGCTTTAGACAAAAAGTTCACCATATACTCTACTCAAAGTAACCGTTGGCCTCTTGCAATTTTCTATACTCTACTCAATATTAGTCTCGTCAATGGTTATGTAATATTTTCTAGTTTTCCTGGAAATCCCACACAAAAAGAATTGATTACATTAAGTTTCTAGCTAAAGAACTTGTAGAGCCTCAACTAAACGTAAGGTTGCTCAACAGTCATCTTCCGCATGAGTTGCGGCTAAATATAGCACGTATCCTAAAAAAACAATTGGTACCAGACGCCAACAACCTCTGGAAAACAAGTTAGGTGTGGTAAATGCCCAAGAGGTAAAGATAAGAAGACAAGATTCACTTGCGCTGACTGCAACATTCTATTTGCGGTAGCTGCATTGTGTGTCGTTGTGTGGATTGTGCCAAATAAGGTCTTGATAAAAACTACTTTTGATTAAACTTACTACAATATTTTTTGACATATACTTTTTTCGAGACTTCTTTAGTTATTAGAATGTATTTAGTTTCCTTTTTACTAACTTGAATAAAAGATTTGTATTCCTACTGTATAACTTTGCAATGTTTAATGTAACTAATGTAACCTAAAGACAAAATAAATTATTCAGTATTTTTACTTATTGTTTATTTTATATACTGTCATTTAATATAAAAAGCTATTAAAAACTTTTTTCATAGTTATGTCTTTCACAAAAACGGAATTTTTATTGGGGTTTATTAAACCCCACCTCACCAGTTACGCCTCAAAAAGTGACCTCACCAGCTACGGGTTAAAGGCAGTGTTTACTTAAGGCTCCTCCGGAGAGCTGAAATGCTTTTTATTTGCGCCTTAAAATAAAAATAGTTAGTCAACCAACAATTCTTATGTTTGGAGGCATTCTTTTCGTGTACCTGCTTAGTTAATCCGATTATAGAGCGACTTATTGTTACTAAACTTGTATACAAAAATAAACATTTTCTATTTCATTTAGGTGCTGTTTTCTCAGTGATAAAAACATAATTACATAGATGTTATGACAAATTAACAAAATCTAACATTCCCTAATACTTGTTTATTTACTTTATTACCTTTAATGAACATTTAATGATTTTCTGACACGATGATAATTATTGGCAATTTGTATTAGCAAATTAATAGTTCATATTAAAAGAATATTTAAATGATCGAATGTACCTTCAATTGTTAATTTTCCATTACCATAGTAAAATACGCATTGTAGTAATGATAAAGTGAAATTAATACGACCTTCTTAAATACTGAACGATATGTAATAATTAGGTAATTAGAGGAGAGTAAGCAAACAAACAAAAATAATGCCAAATTAATTGCAAACTAATTGGCACATGCGGGATAAATAGAGAAACTAACTTATCTATAACTTTATTACTTTTGCGTAAGTGAAAGTGTTAGTGACTTTGTAGGACATATTATCTGTGCTTTAATTTTTTTCTGACTGACAAACATGGCAAAGGCTAAATTACGTTTATCAAGGAGACGAGCAAGTACAAAAGTAAAACAAAAATCGCTGCATTTCGGTAAGACTATAACAAATAACATTTACTAAAGATACAAGTAGTTATGGTGTTTTTAATTACAAATGATTTGGTTTGTAGGAGATGGAATAAAACTGTTGGTAATGCTTCAAACAACGAAGTTCTAAATAATGAATTACAAGCAGGTAATAAATAAACAATTTGGTTATGACTTATAATTATTTCATTATTTTGTAGAACATGTATTTGCTACTATATCCGATATACAGAATTTCAATAATTCCGTGTCTATAAAAACGGGCACAATAGAAGTAGTAATTGATAAGGATAGCGAATGCACGGCGGTTGATGAAATTCATAACCAGCTTCCTTACGATTTGGAGATAAATCGTAGTGAAGATGATAATGATAATAAACCACTTATTACTGGACGGAGAATAATTGATTTAGAGTACTTTTTGAATGAGTTGAAATCTTTAAAGCACCAAGGATTTGGATGTTCATTTTTTGATATGAACGTGCTCTCTGAGAAAAGAGAAGGTTTGCTCAGTATAATAACCTTTCGGTGTTCGGTTTGCAATATTGTGGACACAATTCGAACGGAGAAATCCAATGACGTTAATTTAGCCGTTGCACTAGGATCCGTAAATATCGGTATAGGACATACCCAAGTAAATGATCTGTTTGCTGCAGTAAACATTCCCAGAATGTCTGACAAAACTTATCAAAAATATCACTCAAAATTAGCCAATATAATAGACAAAGAAGTTGAAAAAGAAATGACTCTTGCCGCCAGAGAGGAAGCAAAAATAGCAATTGAAGCTGGCGACGTCACTGTTGACGGTACACTAATTATTTCTGTGATCGTTGATGGAGCTTGGAGTAAGAGATCGTATAGAACAAACTATAATGCGTTATAATATAACTATATTTGGTGAACACACAGAATGCGAAATGTATTATTGCCGAGGAAGTAAACAAGGAGAGGTGAGCGTTTATTTAATTTGCATTATCAGTTATTTTAATGTTATTCTGTTACTAGGAAAATTTGATTCCCATGCTAATGTCTTCTCGCTTTTTCACTGCTATAATAGAAGCAAATAGGAGGTTGGTAAATAATGGTTCCAGTTTGATGTACGACGTAGACATCAATGCTGCAGAGACATTCAATTCTTTTGTTGCAAAGTTCGTAGGTGGAAAACGAATAAACTACTGTTTAAAAAATTCTTACGAAGCATGGTGTAAAGCAGCTGCATTATGTTATAATAGTAAAGGAGGATTTATTATTTTTGTTTATTTGGAATTGGAGCCCGGACACCACACCAGTGTATATTTCCAAAAAAAAAATAGTTCAGTTGACGTCATAAAAAAAAGTAAGTTAACACATTTTTCCAAAAAATAATTTCTTATTACTCTTAAACATTATTGTAATTCTTTATAGAAATGCGAAAAAAAGTTTTTGCTGGAATAGACGAAAATTACGGTCCAGATGCAAATATAATGCCTGACATGGAACTACCAAAGTATAAAAAATTAGAGGAAGATTTCCTAAGAGATCTAAAAAATTTTGATCAATATCAAAACACAATTTTACAATCCGAAAGTGATATATGGACAACGGAAAGGAAAAAAAGAATTAAGTCCTCAAATTTTGGTCGAGTTTGCAAATTAAAAAAAACTACATCCACGGCAAAGACTTATTATACAGTACTTTTAATGGAAATATTTATACAAAATTTGGATTAAATAATGAAGATGCAGCTATTAATTTGTTTCAAGCACAATATTCAATTGTTGTGGAAAAGGCTGGTTTAGTAATAGACAAACTAAACCCATTTTTGCTTGTTCACCAGATGGTTTAATTGGTCAGAATGCATTAATTGAAATTAAAAGTTCCTGGAAAAGTGGTAACTTACATCCGGTTCAAGCCGTTTTGGAAAACAAAATAACGTACTGCGAATATCGAAATGACAAATTTACTTTAAAACGCTCTCATAATTATTATTTTCAGGTACAAGGTCTATTACACATAACACAAAGGGATCTTTGTTATTTTGTAGTATATACAAACGGAGCAATAGCTGTAGAAGAAATACAACGATAAATACAGTATACGTAATAATTTTATTAGTTATACTTACTGTTCTTTACGTATTTTAGAGACAACACCTTTTGGAAACAGCGAACGGAAAAAAAATTGACTGCGTTTTATATGACTTCACTATTACCTGAACTTCTAGATTCAAGAAGATGCCGACAAGAAAAGATCCGTGATATTTATTTGACTTGATATTAGTAATTAATTATAACAATAAAATGGTCTACTTTGACATATAAATTTGCTTTTTATTATTTTTACATAGCAGTTTAATCGAATCCTTCTTTTAACACAAACTGAGATTTTTATTATATTAACGTTATTATAAATACACTTAAAAAAAATTCAGAATTCAAAATGGATTTCTCCCATTTTCATAAATGGTGGTGAGTAAAATTTAATTTTAATTTTTTTTCCCAAATTTAAATAAAGATGAAATTAGAAACCCCCTGTATGTCTTCTCGCAATAAAAAATAATTCTTGTTTATTAGCGACCAGTTTCATTGGCCTGGGGCAAAATTGTGAAGCTAATTATAGTTATAATAAATAATGGTAAAACATGTTTTCTATTTTTATTGAATTCTTTGATTTATTTTGAATATTGTTCAACATACCCAAAACATTTATTTTACTTGGTTCGGTTTCGAATATAAGCTCGTCACTTTGCAAAGGCTTTAAAAAGAAAAATTTGTTAAATTAAATATTTGTTATAATTCAAGAAACTCAAAAAAGAAAATCATATTTTGTTTTAAATTATAGAACATTCAATGTAAGTGGGGTTTGGACTAGATGTAGTGTAAACATTGTATAGAAAGAAACTCATTACTTATTTGTATTTTCTGTTTTTGTCGATTTTATTATATTATTATTTTGCGTATCTTGTCTTGTTTGATTTCACACATTTGTTGTTCTATTTCTTGCTATTCTTTGTCAATAAATTTAAATTTGATTATATAAATGTAGACAGGGTTTCTAGAAATGATTGTCTTATCAAGTTGGCAATTGAGTTAATAAAATTAACGATAAACGACGAAGAACACAATTACAACTAAGGATAATAATTACAACGGAACGATGAAATAAGTGACAGATGAAGACATTAGCATAAATTAATTCACTATCAATTGAAATGTCGAAATTTGCATTTTTAAATTTTCCAACACACCTGATGAGACAATTATTTATAGAAACCCTGTATAATCGTTTTTAATTGGAAAAAAGTCCATCCAAGAGGGTAAGTAAAATTGCTTACACTTTTCGTTCTACAACTTTATTAAACTAAGATAGAAGCGGCCGCATGCGCATGCGTTGTGTTGGCGCATGTGTGGTTACGTGTGCGGAATGTAATCAGGTCAGTTGTCGTCTAACTACAGCATAAGCATGTCAGCTCCGCTATCAGATTGCACCACAGAGGAGCAAACGGGGTGATCAGATTTTTGTAGTCAGAGGGTGTGAAAGGTACTGAAATTCACGGGAGACTTATGTCACAATACGGGGAAAGTCTTGTAAAAGCGTTTTTTTATGGATCGAAATGTTCAAAAGTGGCCGAACGAGCGTCACAAAAAAAGAGGGAGCTGGGCAACCGTCAACTTTGACCAATGTCGAGAACATTCAGCAAGCTCAAGAGATAGTTACAGCAGACAGATCTCGTTCATCTCATTTCTACCAGGAAGGCATACGGAAGCTTGTGGTTCGCTGGACCAAGTGCATTATTAAAAGGGGAGACTGTGTTACTCTTTTGTTACCTGGGTACTAAGGTAGAAAGATTGAACAAGATACTAAAGTACAAGTCAGCAATTATAGAAATACCCAGTAGTCGGAGAGATTGGGTTGTGGGCTGAACCTCTACACGTTGGGTTCAATTTGTACTAGAAATTACTTATTTATTGGGGGCCAAGTTCCAATTTAACTAAAGCAAGTACTAACTCGGAACTAATCGTTAGCAGTAAGCTGAAAGTACCCAATTATTTTGTTCAACATTCAATTTGGTTCACGTTGGTAGTAAAGAAATCCTCCAATACAGAAAATACATATATTTATCCAGAAACAACGAAAGTGTACTCAATTGACGTACCTCAACACATAACAAAACAATAGATAATCACGTTGAAAATAGAAAACTGTATATTATAGTTAAATAAAAATTATTTGGGCAACAATTTTTTTGTTGTTTATTAATTTATCTAAAAACCACACGACTATTTTTTATTTTTTTTTTTTTTTTTAATTTTTTTTTTTTTTTTTTTTATTTAAACACAACCGGGATACATGTAAGTAGAGTATCTATTTGTTTCAAAAAGAAGGCAAGTGCCAGTATTTATTTAGTGAAATTTTCAGTTAAACTACGATAGTGCACTACGTGGCGCTGAAAAAAAAGGTTTCCCTTTCAAGGGGGTTATTGTGATAATAAATAAATTGATGTTCCTTACACGCCCCTAACAGGATGATATCTTACTACACTACGATTTAGGTATCATGCAATGATTCTAACATTTAACAAGTTTCGATTGGATTTAAGTCGGTACATTTATATTAGCGACGTTCAGTAAGCAATAGGGGAGCGCGACGGTATGATGCAAGTAAAGTGATTAATGCGTGCTAAAGTTTTAGGATGTGGCGCAAGTTTGCTCACGTAAGTAAAGTCTCTCTTGGGTTGGTACCGATAACACAAGCAGGGAAAGAGTAATGTAATTGTACGACCTGATCTGATGACAGAGAACCCCTGGAAGTGGTGAAATATTTCCGCGACGAAGATGGTTCCCATACGAACGTTTGGGTGTAGTCCGCATCTCTCTTAGATGGTGGAACGGTCGTGTTTAACCCAAGGACGTGACCAGGTGTGCCGGTACTTTGTGGCGATGTGGACGTTGTCGAGCACGATTAAACGGCAGCAAGAATAGCCAGAGAAAGAGGAGAAACAAAAAAAACCTCTGCAAGGAAACATTCACTTGTAAGTATGCTCTTTCTTTAGGGGAGCAGCAATTTAATTTCTTATATTTACCTATAGAATAAAACGAGCGCTACTAAAGACGTCTCAAATGCGTCCCATCTTCGAATAGTGGAGATGCACCCATTATATACGAAGAAAACTCTCGTTCTTGCAGACAGAAATTACTAGAAGTTCCACACGAGGTTTTGAAATGTAACATGGCTGCTTGCGGTTGAGAATTGGTAACGGAAACCGATAAGCCAGAAAGGATGTTCGTTTTAATAAATTCCCACAATGCCCTTTGGAGTTTTTCCGGCGGATTTTTGCCAAATATTTTAAAAGACGACAAATCCTTCGGTTCAACACCGGTGTATTGTAAGTTGCCTAACTTCAGTGAGTGAATTTTTAGACTAAACAATGTGTTGTAGGAAAATGGTCTATTTAACCGTTACAACTATATCGATAAATAATGTATCTGTTGTACACTTACCTTTGTTTAACAAAGTTATAAAACAAAAAGTGTAAGTAATTTTTCACTTACCTTCGTATATTGAATCCAAATCCCTTCTGTTGAACCCGTCTTTGCCAGTACGTAACAAGCTGAATAACCCGTGAATATCGTAATAACCTATCTCTAACCTTTTTATACTATAGGTACCTACACTATAATTGCCGTATTACAATAATTTATTTATTGGTAAAAAGAAATGATAAAGTATAGAACTAAGAACTAAAATTTATTGATCATGTGATGCATAACTTATATTGTCGCTGTAAAAAGTCAATGATTAGAAGAATGTAGTCACATGACTTTAATGAAAAAATTTTATTAGTTGTAGCTAGAAAAAATATTCAAAATTATAGGAGGTAACTTGACCGAATTGAAATGGTTGAAAATGACGCAAAAAAAATGATCACCCGTCATATCGTTTTCGATAAATTATATGTCAAATCAGAAACTAGTTCCAATTACTACTATAAAATATAACTTCTTATAATTATATAAAAATATAATTCTTAACTAAATGACATGACAAACAAAACAGGAAACAGACTTTGAATATGAATTATTTCTTTTTTTAAGTAGTAGGGATGGTCAATTAAAAAAAAACTATCGTTACTGAAATAATCATCAACCTAAAAGAAATAGGAAATATATTACCGTGTAATTTTATCCGATAAGTGTGTTACATTATGTAAAGACCGCACACAACCTTGTTTTTCTTAAATTAGTTTCTTACGAAACGGTTGGTTGGTAAATATATTTGATGTAGTGTGGGTAGTTTCTACAATCAATAAAGCTACTTCAACATAAAATTTAAAAAACCTCGGTCCACACTTTTCTCTCAACCATTGTAAACTGATTTTTACACATATACTCGTACTTATTTGATATTCGATTACTCTAATTTATTACATATACTTATATCTGAATTTTTATTAAGTTGATTTATTTTTTTAAATTTCTTTAAAATGTTTGAAGTATGCTTTTCGTAGTTTAAGATTAAAGTTAATTAAATATTATTTTTCCAAAAAAAATTGTCGGCTTTGTTTGGTATTTTTATATGTACAAAGGCGTATTTTGCTTGTTCTTTGTTTGTCGTTACTTTTTATGAATAATTTTGATAATAATACTACTGATGTTCAAAAAAGTGAGAAAAAGCTAGTACATAATAAATAAATTAAATCTACACATTGTGAAATTTGAAACAGTTTACCATTTTTAATACGCGTTTTTCTATATGTTATATTCTTAAAGGTATTGTTAAAACTAAATTGTCAAGTGATAATCACATCACGAATATTAAATATCAAATAAAAAATATACAAGATTAGAGAACAATTAAATTAGAAACTTAAGTTCAAAAATGTGCATTTATGATTTACATTAACGTAAACAAAATAGTTCATTAATGACCCCCATTAATGAACGATTTTAGTATAGGCAACTAAGCATACATGTGTATACCTAAGGTTGCCATTTTATCTGTCAATCAATTACAATATGAAAATGTAAATAAAAAATCTGTTATAATTTGTAGCAAAGCAAAGTTTAATAAGAACAAATCAACATTAATTTACAGTTGTAATAAATCTTCAATTTGTTCACACAAACTTTGAGATATTTTTGTACGGTATACAACATTCCAATGATAACTCTTAATAACCTTTAACAATTTTTACCTCATCTATTTTACAAACTATTGTCTCATACAGTTCTTCAATTATATTTACTCATTGTTCAAAAGTTAAATTCTTCAAGCAGGGTTGTAAGAGAAAATAAAAACTATAAAAAAGGAATGGCCCGATAAAGATTCTGACTCCTAAAAATATCTTTTGGAGGTGTAGTGGAACCACATTAAAAAAATGTTTTTTTTTATAAACTCTACATGCGCATGTTGTTTGAAATAACATTAAGGTGAAATCAAGCTTTATCGTTAACTAATCTTAAGATGGAACACATGCAAGATAATCAATCCTGTCTCAATAAGTTGGTGGACCATTTGTACACAATAGCGATATGAATAAATATCTTTGTTTGGTATGATGTGACAAGTCATTATCAAAAGTTCCACTTGTTTACAGGCAACGTATCAATTTAAACGGCAATTTTGTATTTTTTAAATTTACTAAACAAAATGTACAATTTAGATATCGTCGCCCTAGTAGTGAAAGGTTCTAATCCACTGACCACACATTTTGAAAAAGCATTTTAAATTTCTGCTTTCACTTTTTCATTTTCCCATACATTTAGTAAAATAAAGCTTCGCATGCTCAAACTTTAATATATCACTAAAAAAATGATTACACAACAATGTTTAAAAAATCCAGATGTTACATTATATAATACTAATATTTAGTGGCTTATAACTATTCGCTAATACTAATTATACCAAATTTAAAGCAAACTTTCTGGTTTAGAACTATTTTATGAGTTTATGAAAACAAATTTAGTTACTCCATCTCTTCATCTGGATGATTCTACAACAATTTCTTTGGTGGACTTCAAATTTTTATAAAAATGTTGGTAGGTTTCCGGAATACAACCACTTGTGCATAATCTTAGTAAACTTTGTAGCTTTGTTTTTCTATTGGTAGAGCATTTTTATAAAGTGGTTTGATCTTATTTTCTTTTAAAGTGCTAGCAGTTCGTGTGGTAATTTTTTAATAATAATAGATTTAAACTCAAGGTCAGAAAGCCTTTCTTTATAAAAATGCGTGTCGGATCTTCTTTCCTGTATTGTAACCATTTTATTTTCAACCAACTGACATTTCCACCATCTTCGTTTTTGTTTCGGTTTTAATCACCGTGAAGAAAACTCCTTGAAGTTTAAAAAGTCTGTAAAGTTAAGCTCAACCACTTTATAAAATGGTTTTTTTGTTTTTGCCGTACGTGTAACGGTAAACCAACATTCAGGAGTAAAAACATCGATTTTGCTGCCTCTGGTTTCAATACTGGAGTGAACGCTGTCACACTCCATTTCAGAGTGGCCTGATTCCATAAATTTTTGATTAATGGTGTTAATGGGGCAAAATTGGTAACTGCTCTGAGAAACATTGCTGCATTTATGCAATTTCTGTTTTGTCCGAAGCAGTGTCTGAATAAAACGTTACGTCTTTAACGCAAGGAGCAAGATCTGACAAAAGTTTCCATAGGCAAGTTGCAATTTCTGAAGATCCTTTTGATCCTATGCCTTCGTGCCACATATAATTTATAGCCTCAGAAACAGCTAGGTTATAAACAGTAAAATTAAAAGTTTTTAATTTTGGGGAGTAATAAAGTTTACCAACATTAAGCGAAGGGGTGACAAGGATCTTTTCCATGTCCATCGTGAAACAGGCAAATGTATTATCTGTTTTTGATCTTAGTTTATCATGATTTTTGGTCTCTAGCCTCTTGCTTTCTGACAATATGTAGGTCATATTCTTCTTGTAAAGCTAATTTTCCATCATTTCTAAACAATTGAATTTTGTGCAAAATCACACTGATCTTTTTGGACGATGAAATCAGGTTAAATTCCGTTACAAAGATGTGTCTGTAATAGCTAAATTTTCAGGGATCACGTTAAGTTCTTCGCAATAATGCTTATAATCTTCGTACAATCTGGTTTCAGATAAACCAGATGGAAGGTAGTTCCGTCTTGAAGTGCTTCTACAATAATGAGATGCAACTACAGGGATGTGATCTCTGATCACATTTTTACCACTTCGGATTTTTCTGAGGAGGACATTTCTTCCCACGCATGTCTGGTTTTATTGAGCCGTGTCACTAAGTTTAGTGATGGCAGTTTTAACTGTTCTACTAGAAATATTAAGGGTAGCTAGAAACATTTTTTGGCATACTTGCCGGGACATGGTTGGCAGTTAATTTATAAACGTATGTTTTAGCTCGTCTTTCATTATTTTCACTATAGCACCGTTTTTTCGGAATACAGGTAACATGTTTTACAATGTAATTCCATCTTAACTGCTGTGTTTTCAACTGAAGAAAGCTTGCAAAATATCTTCTTTCTGTTGTTTTGTGAAGAATTGTTGACATTTATAGTGACAATGACATTCAATATCGACTACACTTTTAGCAGGCTTAAGTTTCCTTTTTGAGTATAGTACTCTTTTCCATCTAATCTTAAGTTTTTGAGCATTTCGCTTCCATGACGCGGAGTTTCTCTGCTTTTTCGACTAGCTTTTTGTCTACAGTTTGTGACGAAGACTGTATATCATTATTGCCCTGTTCATTATTACTCTCAACATCAGAATCAAGTTCTGTTCTTGTTTTTGGTTTTAAGAGATTGGTTATCGGAGTCTGAAAATTCTTCAAAGTCACTATTGGATGGTTTATAGCTCGAATCATCATCTCTGTCAAAATCCTCAACATCACTTCCAGAACAAACTGTAGCATAACTTGTTAACGATTTTTCATAGATTTATCTTCGAGCATTTTGTTTGATCTAAAAATAAAGAAAAAATACTTGAGTTCATCATTATCTTTTATGTAAAATGCATTGTAATTGTAATTACTTTGCAAATTTAACTATAAGGTTCAGATTTTAGTTTAAAGATCATGGTTTTGGAAATTTTAATGTTTTAATCTTAAAATGTAAAGTTAAAAGAAATATTTTATTACCGTACTCACCAGTTGTACTATTATGTTGTACTTCAAATAATGCATTTCTTCATCACAATTGCTTGCGCTGACAGAAACTGAAGAAGGTTCATTTATTTCGGTTTCATCTACAATAGGAAAGATGATCATACACACATCAACACCCACGAAAGTTTCCTTTAACTGATTTCCTTCACACATTATTAGAAAGAAGTTTAAAAAATAGTACAATACAACCAACCAAAATAATCATTTTTAACCTTCCACCGGACGCGCTGTCGTAAAATTTACGACAAACGTACCTAATCGCTTCCCCTACTTTACAACTTATCGCAATCATCGAGCTTTAAGCTATTTAAAAGTCAGTGTCTCTCTAATCTAAGAAGGTATCGGGTGTGCACAAAAGTGTATGTTATATATTGAAATTTGGGAAATTTCTGTTGAGCGTAAATTTTACGACACGCGCCTTGTATTGTAAGTATATTAAATAAACTACTTCGTTTCCTTTATAACTAAATGTGCATTTTTGTTTTAGACGTGTTCTATTATGACTCATAAGCTGCTTACACAAAAAGAACTAGAAGACATCGTTCGAGATATGTTCAATAAGCCTGAGCAAGATAAGGAGACTAACTTTTCCTAGAGTGACAGCGATTTTTTTCGGAAGAAGAAATTGGTAAACAGGATGAAGATAGTGCTACCGAAAGAAAATGCTTCCGATAAATCTGAAAGTAAGGAGGAACCGATGGAAGAAACTTGCATTGAAAAACAAAATCAACCGAGTGGCGGAAGATAACTTACCGATAACTAAGAAGATAAACGTTGTACGGTACCCACTTGCGTAGTGGACGTGCTCGTGGTATCACAAATAAACTTGATACGTTCTTCCAAATCATCGACCTCTCCATGATTGACGATGTTCTCAAATACACAAATATGTATATCGATCAGCTGAGAGTTATCAACCAATATTCTAGAGATCGGGACTGTAAAAACTTGACCCGTCATAAATTTATGGCATACCTGGGTCTACTGTATTTGATCGGTGTAAAAAAATCTCACCACGCAAGTGTTCAAGAGATATTTACCGGTGACGGTACGGGAATTGAAATAACAATAGATTTGATGACAAGCAGACCAGAGTTGAAAGGAAGAACGTTGACAAACTGGCAGCAATACGTGACTTCTTCCAAGCTTTTGTCCACAACTGTAAGTCATCGTTTAATTTGAGTGCATATACCACAATCGACGAGATGCTGCATCCATTTAGAGGTCGCTGTTCCTTTATACAGTATATTCCAAGCAAACCAGCGAAATACGGGCTGAAGTTCTTTGCGTTATGTGATGCCAAAAGGTTTTATACATCTAATCTCGAAATAGACTACGGAAACAACGGGATGGTCCATTTGCCACCTCTAATACTCCAACGGTAATAGTGAAGCGTCTAATCAAACCAATAGAAAACTCAAACAGGAATTTGACCGTCCATAATTGGTATACAAGTGTACCAGTCGCTGATTATTTGCTTACAAAAAAAATAACGATTTTGGGCACAATGAAGAAAAATAAAGCTGAAATCCCAAAAGATTTTTGCCATGCAAAGTAGGACTGTTGGATCTACTCTTTTGGTTTTCAAAGGACAAAATGCTGGTTTCCTATGTACCTCGGAAAAATAATCATAATATTATGTCAACATTACATGACGACCACGAAATAGATCCCGACACCCGAAAACCTCAGTTGATACTGGACTACAACGAAACTAAAGGCGGAGTTGATACTGTCGACAAATGTGTGCGGCATACTCGGTCTCTAGAGTAACAAAGGATGGCCATGTGTAATTTTCTACACTCTGATGAATATTGGCGGCTAAATGCTCAAATTTTATTCAAATTTGGCTGTCCAACAAAAACTCATAAGTATCGAAGAATTTTCCTGAAAAATCAGAACAAATCTAAAACACTTACCTCAAGATATAAGTGATTTTTCAAAGTGAATTACGGTCGGGCTGTTGACCGGATAACACAAGATGAAAGAAGAACCTCTTCAAAACGCGGAGTGTGTCGACCAAGTGCACTTGGGAAGAAAAGATCATCAGCATCATTAAAGTGTAGCCGTTGTCAGTCGTTTATTGCAAGAACCATTCTGCGGTTGAGGTGGTTGGCAATTGTTGTAAGGACGAGGATGTCAAATCTGACCAATAGTTCGACAAAGTTGTTTTTGTTCTGAAATATTTTCTTTTTAAAGTGTTCCATAGTTTTTTGTTCACATATATTTTTAATTACTGCCATAATATTTCATTTTTCCTATCCACCAATTTTCTAACATTTATGTAAAGAAAACGCTATTTATTGAAGACGTAAAATTTACGACAAGTGCCCGCTCATGTGAAATTTCAGAGCGCGCCCGGTGGAAGGTTATGAATTGTTTTTACATAACCTAACTTCCAGTATCAGCTGATCAAACTTACCTAAAGCTACCGGGGTCAAGTTGCATAAACCGCTTATTACAATCACCGGTTGTATTAGTTCTTTCTTTTTAGTGCTAATTCAACTAATAATCTGCCTCTCAAATTCATTATTGCACTTTACAGCACCAACCTGCACAACAATACAATGCTATCTAATAGTTGTTTGGAAGCTCAAGCTTGTATAAAAATGCTTGTCTAGGCTTGCATAATGTGGTTTAGGACTATTCACTTGTACGCAATACAACCATAAGCGAAGACGTATTGCGGTAGTGAAAAGGTCTAAGCGCTTAAGACTATTTGCTACAGCAAATTGTTGATTAGAACATTTAGCTAATATTCTATAAATACCACAAACTGTATCAGTGACTTAGATTTGTTCACTAATATAAAATTTTGAGTTTTTAACAAGTGTTAAGGTATAACCTGAAAATGAAATATTTGTGGATTAGAACCTTTCACTACTAGGGCGACGATATATAACAGACATTCAATTAATATTCGTTTTATTTTAACAGATAGAGTAGAAGAAATTTAACATTTGTTTTTCTTAGATTTAATCTGTCAGCATTTCTTCTATTGCTTTCAATATAAAGATTCGTTGAGCTCTTTGGGATGTGGTGTGCTTTCAGTCCTGTACTGTATGTTTTTTATTTTTTTGTTTTGCTGGTACTTTCTATCAGTTTAATTTTTTGACATTAAATTTTATTTCAATTTTGGAGACACCAATTACCTAAGTTATTCATCTTATGTTAAAGATTTACTATTCTATAATATACTTGTTAGTATCGTAGGCTTGTATATAAAAGCCGAGATGTAGAGAACGAAATATTGGATTGAGTTGAAAATATACCAAATGATAGGCAAATCGATTTAGAAGGTTAAAAATATGGTTTCGCCACTTAAAATACACTTTAGTTAGCTAATTAATTAATTTAAAAAACATTGGTAATGTAAAAACCATTCAAATTAACAAATTTTGCCAAACATTTTTTGGGGTTTATTCTAGTGTCAATTTATAAATTATTTTTCTTTGGCCATATAGATGCACTCATTTACTAGTAGTGATTACATGTTGGTGTAGAATTAAATAATTTTACATTGAATGTGAACATGATAATTTTTTTGTTTAGAATTCTTTAGTTAACAATATCCCAAAGTCTTGAATTCTAGATAATAAACGTGGTTTATGGTTTAATAAAGTTTTAATTTTTAAAAACAAAATAAAATAATCAAACGTAACGTTGCTTACAAATATAAACTTAATCTTTATAACGTTACATGCACTACATTTATTTAACTAAATATATTACGGTACAGAATTTGATTTCGTTTTAGCACAATTTACATAGTTTTAAATATAGACTAGCCTCGTGCTTTTTGTGCGTGATATTACAGCGACCTTCAACGTCTTTTCAGCAGTGACCCTTTAACAATGTGGATCGTTTATATGATGCTTCTTTTGTTTTGAATATTGCTTTCTATTGGCTTTCTCTGATTTATTGTTTATAATTTTATTTTATTGCACTTTGTTTAACGTAGAACAAAACTCAGTTCACTACATTACGCAGGCTACTACAATCGCGGGCTTTCAACAATGCGCAGCTATTTATATCAACTGTACTCATTTCCAGTAACTGAGTTAAATACATTTTTAAGTAACACGTCTTTTTATTATTTACAAGAAAACTTTAGATCAATTATTTTATTCACAGCTTTTATTTTACTTGGTTACGTAGGCACAAAAATCGATATTTCTTCTTAACATACAATAAACTTTTTATATCTTTGTACTAAACATTATATATCTTTTTACATGTATACATTAAAAATGTGACCTTGTACAATCACTGCAATATGTCTCTTCCAAATCATGCCAATGTTTTCTGTTTTGAGCTGTTTTCATACATAAAAAGTCGGTTATCATCGACGAATCTCAATTAAGATATTTTTCTATTCCTTTTAGCTTTGTATGATCTCTATCTTTCAATCACAGCATTTCATTTATCGTTATTTTGTTTTGAATTTTGGCCTACAAAAGTTCCACTCACAATAACACAAATAATGAGGATTACAGACGATGAATGAAACATATGGTGTAATAGACAAAATTATTAAAAATGTACCATAACATGTATACTTAGGATAAACAATAAAACTTAATGAAAAAACCAAATCGTTGAAACTAAGCAAAAAAATATTTTCAAAAACAATATATTACCAGAATATTTAAATCAGTGTTCCTACTGCCAGAATTGACATACAACTTTACTAAAGCGAGTATAAATAAATTCATCAAAACGCAAAACTCAATGGAAATGTCTATGTTGATTATCATATCAGTTTGCAGAACAGAAAGACTAACATTTGTGTCTGACAAAAAACAAAAGGAAGAGACACAGCTAACAACATAGGAAAACATATTGACATTGGTTCAATTTTTGCCTACGTTTTCACGATACCTTCTCTGATTTTCCTTTTCTTCAAACCTACATTAGTTTATGTAATACTAATTTCTTAGTGACTATAAGAATAAAGGGATATCAAGCGCAGTTTACGGTAAAAATATTGTAAAAGTCACGTGTTTATATACCGAGATGTAAAAATTGATTTTATAATGAATATCGCTACTATTAATTACAAATAGTTCAATACATTGAAAAACTCTACTAAACCGCAGAACAAAACCAATAAAGTGGCAAGACATTGGATTTGACTAATCTGTCACGAAGAAAAAATATCGTAAACTCAGTGGGAATAACTATTAGAAAACTACTCATATATGTGACAGAGAAACTCAACAAGCAACGAAAATATTACTAGACAATTCAATCAGAACATCACCCATACCAAAAAGAAAATCAGCAGATGATACCAAAACCAAAAAAGCATTTCGACCAATTACCAGCACTATGTGATCGGCAACATATACTTGACTCAAAACATATGCAACAATTTGTCGAAAATCAGAAAAACATTTAAAACTCCAAAGTTTGCATTTAACAAATTTGCGAATATCTAGAAAAACAAGGAATTTAACAGTTAATCAATAAATTGTGGACAAAACTTATAACTGCTAGCAAAAGGAAGGACGGTGACCATCACCCAGAATTACACAAAAGAAACTGTAAAAACAGAAGTCTGCATGACACTCTGTGCCGTGTAATACTATACATAGGAAAAGAGAGGAACATGAACACAATTAGTGTTCTCAAAATCTACTCTTAACTCAATCAAACCACAACACCCACAATTTTGATTGTAATAAAATTTTAACAATCCACGGTTTCTTACTTTAATAAGCAAATCAGCGTTGTCGAAATCTTTTGCAACCTTCGTTCAGTCAATTTAAACCGAATTTCTAAAGATGCAATACGGCAGGCAACCTACAACTCCTAATTCAATCAGAAACTCTAAAATTCCGAATACATTAATTTACAAACATAAACATTAATTTCAGTTTACTTGCTGTAGAGAGTCATTTATGATGAAAGGTAAATATTTCCTCCTATAAATGATCAACTAATTGGATTGTTCTTTGTTGAGGAGGGGCCCCTTCAACGAAAAACAATCCAATTAGAGTCATTTATCTTTGTTACAATCCCAAGATGCATAACTGCATACTACCCGCAACAACCACACCATTTAAAAGACAATAACACCGTGATCTACGTCAATCGATAAAATTTCAACTAGAAGCATCCATACTAAAACATCTTTCCGCAACCTTCAGCACTCGCTCCTTCCGAGTCTAGTTCTTTACCTGCAAACGTCAGCCCCACATATCCTTACAAATTTATTATCCATTCCTATAAACTGCTATCTCCTCAAACTTATTTTACACGACAACCTTGTAAATCTTCACTTTGAACCATTTTCTTTCGATCAACTTCAAATTTTCCGCCATATATCTTCTAAACGTCTTTAATAACGTCAACATAACTATAAATATTTTTCAAAGTATTCTCTAAGTAGTAGGCACCGAAATCCAAACTCTTCGAAACCATTTTTCTAAGCCGGCAAATTAAAACTTTTTTACCTGGAATCCTGACGACACTTCTATTACGACTACATAATAATAGCATTATATATTATAAGGGTTTCTACAGCTAATGCTATTTCCCTTCTCTCAGCCAATTCCTCCACTCTTTTTTGTCTTCCCAGTCTCCGTTTGTCTTTTTTCTCCATGGCTTCATGTACGTCACCTCTCTAAGATCTTCTCGGTCTTCCTTTCTTCCTTCTTTCCATAGGGCTCCATTCTGTTATTTTTTTTATCCAATTGCTTTCACAGTTTCTTCTTACATGTTTGTACCAATTCAGTTGTTTCTTTTCTATTCTACTTGTAACATCTTTTGTACGTCTATTCTGTTTCTTATCTCTTCATTAGAAATTCGGTCTGTTTGTAGTACCTACAGCATCTCCTCCAACATTCTATTTTAACCGCGTTGATTTTTGATCTATTTCGTTTATTTACCTCCACGTTTCCGCACCATATGTCATAATACTCTCTATCATTGACACATATATTCCTCTTTTTGTGTTTTTGTTATATGTTTGTCCCATAGTACCAAATTTAGTTGTTTAATGCAAGTTCGAGCTTGCCCGAATCTACATTTTATGTTTTTTTCTAATGTTCCTTGTTTTCTTATAGTGCTTCCTAAATATTTGAAGCTGTTTGTTTCTCTAATTTGTGTGGATTTAATCTATTTTCAGTATTTCAAGTGTGTCTTCACTTGTTGTTAAGTATTTAGTTTTATCAAAATTAATTTCTTGCTCTGCTCTGTTGTATTCGTCTTTAAGCTTTCGAACCATAAAACTAAGATCTTCTTCGTCTTGTGCGACTACCACCTGGTCATCCGCAAAGGTATATAAATAAATGTACTTTGACACCCATTTTCCGATTTTCTCGTGTATTTGGTTTTCTAGTTTGTTTTTAATTATTTTTCCGTATAATCTGCCAATTGATGATATTATGCTGATTTCTCTGTAATTAGTGCATTTCTTTCTATCTCCTTTCTTAAAAATTGAAATTATATAATCATTAATTGCGCTTTGAAACATGTTTCTTATCAGCCTACATAGCTTAGTTGTTCCATACTTAATTAATTAATTTGCTATGCCTCCTGGTCCAGTAGATTTGTTGATTTTTAGTGTTTTTATTGCTTTCTTTTTTCTATTTTTATTTGTGTTGGTTTTATATTCATATATGTACTGGGTTTATCCGATTTTCTAAAAATTGATGCCTATTTTCTGTTAACAACTGTTGGTAGCAGCTTTCCCACTCTTTCTGTGATATGTACTGGATGTTAATTTTTTCCGTTGTATTAGTTTTTAGTGCTTTTCCACAATTCCGAGCATCTCGTTTCTCCTTTATACTGTTCTATTTCCTGACATGCTTTTTCCCATTTTATTACTTTTTTTGTTTTCTGACTTATGTCTACTTTTCAGTTTTTCTGTCTAACTTCTTCTTCGTCTAAGGTTTCTAAAGCTGCTTGTTTAATGCAAAGTTTTACGTGTTTGTATGTTTCTTCTGTGCTATTATAATTAAATTTTATTAACTGCCTGTCTAATCTACGTTGGTATTACTCTTGTATTGATTCGTCTTGTAACAGCTGTAGTTTTAGTCTTTTTGGCTTTTCTTGAGGATCGGCGTTTTCTGGGTTTGCTTGTTTGATTATGCTGTCTTTGTTTCTCCTCTGAGACCATGGAAAGTATAATTGAGCTACCAGTAGTTTGTGATCGGTTCCACATTTGGCGCCCTTTTTGCTCTTACGTCCTTTATTATGATTGATGTTTGCTGTTTTACAATAATGTAGTCTATAATTGATCTTAATTTGCGAGTGTCTTGTGTCCAGGTGTATTTGTGAATGTCCTTATAGAACCCGTTTGTAATTTTTAGATTGTTCAATTTACATATCTCTATTATTCCCTCTCCATTATTGTTAGTTTCATCTTCTCCAAACTTTGTTATTTGTTCTTCTTCCGGTTTTTCTGTTTATGTCTCCTGCTATTAATATCTCGTGTTTGTTTTTTGTTTTTTTTATTTTTTGTCCCAGTGTATTCATAAACTTTTCTTTTTCTGCCGCAGTACCATCATCTGTGGAACGTAAACGCCGAGTATTACTAGCTCTCTTCCATAAACAGTCATGTTCAGTTTTATTAATTTTTCGTTAATAGGTTCCCATGTTGTTATTAGGTTTTTCCACTTTTCCTTTAGTAATATTCCTACTCCTGCTTTTGCTTTCTCTTCTTTTCTTACTCCACTCCAGAAGTGTAAGTTCTATCTATTTCTTTTGCGCCATTTTTTTTTCTTTGCTTCTGTTGTGATCATTATGTCTATGTTATTTTTCTTAAATTCTTTGTCCTCCATCTCTGTATGTTCCAAGTAGCGTAAATGAGCTTTCTTTTTTTCTCTTTTTCTTTTTCTTTTTGTTTTTTGGCCGAGACATAAACTTGCGTTTGCTAATCGACTTAAAGCAGAACTGCCCTCTCCCCGTATCCGTTAGGGTTCCTTTTATTGAAGGTGTAGATTACCACCCGGGGAAATGTTTTATTTGAATTTTTCATTCTGCTGTTTGTTGTATTAGTTTTTCCCATTGAGGTTTTACGTGTGTTAGGTTGCTAACTCCTAACGCCACAACCCTCCTTCTTTTACCCAGGCTTGAGACCGGCAGTGATGATTAGCGAGCTACTCAATCTACCCCCTAGCCACCTCAGGCGGAGTTATAATAATAGCAATTATTCGAAATCTCGTAAACGTTGATACATATTTGTCAAATCACTGTCCTATCAAATTACTTTCCACTTTTTTTGAAATTAAAGAAGTAATAATTCTCTACAGGTTTAACCTTCTAAGCAGACCACATTTTCGAATTCAAAAATCCAGACGCCGCCGTCAAGTTATGTTTAATTCGGCCGTTAGGGTAATTAAATATAAATGTAATAAATGCAGAGTAGTCCGAATTGATTGTAGGAAACTTAAAGGGTGGAAACTACACCAAAAATAAAAGCCGAAGTGTCATACAAACTATGGACAAAAAGTGCTCCCTAGCGGGGAGATGTGAAAAATGCATTGATGCCAATAACTTTGAACAAGTGTTGTAATAATTTAATTTAAAATTAGTTTAATTCTGTCTTTTTTTTTATTTCAATCTTTGTATCATCATCATCATGTATTAGTTTATAAAAATGACGATATCTCAAAAACAACAAAAAAAAAAAAAAAAAAAAAAAAAAAAAAAAAAACGTATGGGTTATAATATGAGATCAGAATATCCTAACGTTACAGCTTAACAAAATTTAAACTTGTCAAACTTTTTGAACGGCTCTCGTATCTGTCTGATTTTTTTCAACAATTGAAAAAATTCTCAAATGACCACTTCAAGATGCTGAATATGCCTACCAAATTTCATTTAAATAACTTTTTTTTTAGGAGGATAAAAATAAAAATTGGTTTTAGGAGCACCGCTAGGGAGCACTTTTCGACCACAGTTTATATGACACTTCAGTCTTTATTTTTGATGTACTTTCCATCTTTTAAGTTTTCTACAATCAATTCGGACCACTTTGTATATTAAGTATATAAAGGAAGTATTTATTATTTAAGTAAAATATGCGAATTATTAAATATGAAAATACAGAGTGTCCCAAAATTGTGAGGAAATAAACTAGTACATTTTGTTAAATAGTCGATTGGTCCAAGTTATCTATTTACCAATACTTTTTGTGAGAAATCAAAGTTTTTGACGGAAGTTTGTTCCAATTCTTCATTTAAGTCTCGTAAAACTCTGTATTTTGATAGTTTCAAAGCAAAAATGTTTTCTAAAACACTGATATCTTAGTAAAAAAATTTTTCTAAAACACATCTTAGTACAATATAATAAAATTGTAATACAAAATTTAGTAGGCGGTGGACACAAAACAATTTTACAACAAATGTTAATTGACCTTACCTACTTAATGAGAGTTCTTTACTAAAAATTTGAAATGCCTTCTTAAACTCGTCTTTTCTTTATTTTTACAGAGTTTTCAAATCTGTTCCGTTGTTCAGAGAAAACATTTTCCTTTAAAACTATAAACAGAGAGTTTTACAGATAAAAAATAAAGATGACGAAAAGCTTCCGTCAAAAGCCTAGAACCATAATACCACCCTCAATAAATTTTTTTAAAATTACCAAACTGAGAGTGGTTTTTACCCTTCAAAAATTTACTTAGGGGTTTTTTTATTACTAAAAGTCCTCTCACGAACAAACGGTACATTTGGTATACAGAGTGATCTGCGTAGAGCGTGCATTAAAAGTTTTTTAAGTTACAGAAAAATCAAAACTTAAAATTTGGTATGCGGGTATAATTAAACATTTTTGTTCTACTTAAAATATTTATAGACATTCAGCTATACAGGGTGTGCTAAAAGTTGCTATCAACTTTCTTATTTTAAATACAAACTTATAATTTTTTTTATATTGTTCGATTGTCTATATAATTTTGAGCATGTATGACCTAAATAACGGTATCTAATTTTTGACCGTTTTTGACATGTTATTTTTTTCAAAAAAATGGTCTTTGTAATAGTTAATGAAAAAAAATATCTTGCAAATCTGTTGAGATTATAAAAGTAAATTTAAGGAAAATTAAATTAAATCAATAATTTTTTATGGCATCTTCTGCTTTTTTTCAATCATTGAGAGAAAATTGAAAATTTTCTATACCCAAGTCCTCTCAAATGACGTACCAAAAAGCAGAAGGTGCCATTTGAAAAAAATGACTTTTGATCACTTTTGATTGTGTTATTAGAAAATCATCTGAGCCCATATGATACAAAATGGAATCTTTAGTAGGACATCAAGAGTAAGCCTGGATTTTCAGCGAACTGTTCCATAAACTTTATTTTATAATCTCAACTGATTTGCGAGATACAAATTTGCACAATTTTTTGAAAGAAAACAAGATATATCAAAAGGATAAGATAACATAATTTAAGTTATATAAACTCAGAATTTTTTGGCCAATCGACCTATGTAAAAGAAATTATAAGTTTGTATTTAAAATAAGAAAGTTAATAGCAAATTTTGGCACACCCTGTATAGCTAAAGGTCTAAAAATATTTTAGGTAAAACAAAAATAATGGATTACGGCCGTGTACCAAATTTCAAGTTTCTGATTTTTCTGCAAGTTAAAAAACTTTTAATGCACGCTCTACGCAAATCACCTTGTATAGATAAATTAGACCAATCGACTTATTTTGATCTCTACAATATGTACTTGTTTCACGGACAAACGGTACATTTTGATATATTGGGTCCAATCGACTTATTTTGACCTCTACAATACGTGGTAGCTTTATTTCACCGCAATTTTAGGACACCCTGTATAATTTATGTAGATTTATAATATTTCTCAAACGCATAAATAATTTTTATTAATTCTTTGTCCTGACGTATTTTTTTAGAAAATTCAGCAATGTTCACTTTCTGATTAATATAGTTTTTAAATTAAATGAAAAAATCAAGAGTTTTATTTAAAGACACATCTCCATCCTCTCCAAAATTGTCCAGGCGAGCTTTTACATTTGCGGGTATAAATGTATCTTTAATCTTGCTACTTAATGAGGTTTTGAGAGCTTCAATCGCAGCTATTATTTCGAACCCAGACGTTGTTTGCTTTTTTATTGCTGTGACAGTTTTGTGAAGCCTAGTAGGTTCAACAAGAATGAAATATAGCCAAGTTTCTGCCAAAGGATTTAAAAAAAACTGGACACTTTTCTTGTGACAAAAAGTAAGACTTCAGCGGTGAAAACATTTTCAGTACTCTATCCACAGCGGGAAGCAATGCTAACCATCTCGTCTGTGGCAACCCAAGACCATTGCAAAATCTGTTTCTGCAAAGCTGCAGAACTCTTTTAATGACTCGACTCTAACAGTATATGATTTGAAATATAAATAAATTTTGGAAATAAACAATTCGACATCTACGGGTAAAACATCAGCCAATATTCTCATTGCCTTGTGGAATATATGTAATGCACACTCAACACCAATCAAGTCATGTTTCAAATTCCGCTTTAGTTTAGCAAATACATTATTTTCTCCCCTTCTTTGTGCTTCTCTAAAGTTTGAGTTTGTGTTATCAGCACAAAGCCCAATAACTTGTCGTTGTTAATTGTTTTCTACGAGGCACCCAGTTAAATATTTGCTGACAAAGACTTACTCCAAAATTTTTACTTTCATTCCTTTATTCCAATTAACATATCTGACAAGTATTGGAGAAAATTTTATTTTCTTATGATTAGAAGCATCAGTTAAAATTAAAATAAACGAACATTTTTCAAAGATTTTAAATGACGAAGGCATGAATACATTCTGAATTGCGTCTGTTTTGGTGCGACCACATATATATTTAGAACAATAAAATAGTTGAATAGCTTGGATGTGCAGTCCAAAGATCTAGAAAAGGTATGATACGCAAAAGTACTTTCTACTACGGCTAACTCTTCTTCCTTAGCACCCATTTTCTCCTGTTTGAAGAAATTTTGCTCTTTTATTTTTATCAGTTTTAATATGAAGATTGATATCTGCACGTCCTCCATGACTTATTGAAAAATTTGAAAAACCGACATTGCATCTTACATCAGACTCAGTTATAGTTTTTCTTTCTATAGTTTATGCATATTTCCTCTTTTTCTTTGTTTGATCCATACCTAATAATAATCTTTTGTATGAATAAAAAAATTCATAAACTAACAATAACATTAACATACCAGTACTAATTACGCTTTACACGTTTGCAATTACACTTTTCAAGACAACAAAAATTTGTTAACGTTGACAAAACTACGACTAGGTTCTTTGAAGAATAAAAAAGAAAGAAACAAGCATGAATTTAGAGGTAAAGCCTAAGAGAGAGCATTGCACCCTTCTCTTTATAAGAGGGTAGACTTGAGATGAGCTTACTCCTTATCGTTGAAACGGTAATACAAGTCGCTACTGCGTGTCATTTTTAGTCTACAATTTTTGGTTTAATAAAACATGTCTAAATTTTTGGGATAATTTGGGACAAAAGATTCGAATTCAGAACAAAAATTTGTTCCAAAATTATTCGGGACTGTCCCGGGAAAGTCGGGATGGATGGTCACCTTACGTTAACCCATGCTAATAGTATGGCCAAAACGAAACAAAACTTCTCCACGTAACAGAATTTCAACTGTAAACCTCTACAGAATGCCAACACACCTTCATTAATTTAACGCAATTCGTCAGCCACATCGCCGTCGTAACACGATCATGACAATCCATATCAGTATTAGCTGACGACCCCTGAGATTCACAGTTATTGACTTGCTTATCTGTATATTTTCAATATTTCTGTTCCATTAACTAAATTTGCAACTACCAAACCAAATTATAAACTTCATCATGATTCGCATATCTCCTACAAATTTTGAACAAAACTCGTCTGATAATTATTTATTTGTTACTTTATGTGTATCTTAATTACATTTAGAATCGACGTGTACAATGTAAACATAAGAAGAAAAGATATACTTGATTTACCGAGGTTCCATCTTGAAACTTTTAGAAAATCTTTTTCTTATGACATTTGCATGTCTTATAATAACTTAAAAGCCTTCTGTTGCAGTTTTCAAAAAACAACTAAAAGTATCAATTCTTAACCGTCAATTGCAGTGATAAACCTGAGTACATTTTTTCTGTGTTCTGAACTTTAGTGCTTGTGCTGATCGTGTTGGGTGTCTCTTTTCCCAGTTTTCTTTCTCTATGTCTTGTATTAATCATGGGTGTAACCTTTAATATCAGATGGCTGCTTCTGCTGCCAATTTGTGGTTACATCCGATTGAAGCTGATGTAAGTTGTTAAACTATTTTTAAGGTGTTCTTTTTTTTAATAATATACATGTATTATTTTTTCTTCTTTATTTTGTATAAAATTATTATAATATTACTCAGTTCAACAAAACATATATTATTATTATTATTGCATTGTGATATAAGTGTAATGTTTAACGTTCCAAACGATTAGTAATAAATCAAATTTATTCGTCCTTTTAAAATAACAAATCCATTCAATTCCTTTACAAACTTAAAACTAAATAACCACTTCCAGTATTTTTGCTGTATACTCTCCAATTCTTTCCACCCATGTCTCCGTCCGTACATTATCACGCCTATTACTAGTCTTTCAAACAGCCACTTTCTCTTTACAATGTTTTCTCAAATATCTTTTCTCCAACTTGTCCTAATATTGTGTTGCCTTCGCGTTGTAGTTCTTTAATTTAATACATATCTTTATTGTCGTATCTGATGGTGTATCAAAGATACCACCATTTTGTTTCTTTTTCTCTTCACTTTTTCTTCTTGAATTCTATAATTTTCGTTTTTTTACATCTGACTCTAGCTTAGTTCTTTCTAAACACTTTCTTACAACTCTTCTTACCTTTTTTTTCCTTTCATTCTTTGCCAAAATTACGATATCGTCTGCATATGCCAACATTGCTACCTTCTTCTTTGCTCTCTATATTCCTCGAAACTATTTTTTTTAAAGGAGCAGGAATGTCCAAACAATTAATATAAATCTGTATTAATGTGGTGATGCTACGAGTACATCACAAAATCGTTACCGTATCATAATTCGAATCACAAATATCAAGCCCACTCCAACCAGTTTATCAAAACAACTATAAATTACGACTTTTCCTACTCATTCAAATTAACGGTCCCAAAACTACTTTCCTGACAACATCTAAACTTTTCGTCTTTCTCCTTTAAACAATCAACACCAATTCTTTAATTTGTAGTTGAAGAATATGTATACGACCAAATTCTGATAAAATCACAAATTTGTAGGTAACAAAACAAAACCACGTTCTTAACAAATTTAAAAATAAATGTTGATGTGAAACAAAACATTAGAAGTTATTTTTATAAAAAAGAAGACATCAGTCAATTGGATTCCTTCCGAGTTATAGTAAAAAATATATACATATCTGAATAAATTTAGTACAAAAATATGGCCACATACAGTTTTTGTAACACCATTGAAATTTTGTGATATCGTTTAGACTCTAAGAGATACTTTATAACTTACTCAGTAACATAAATTGCTATAAAAAAAATACAGCGCTTTAGAAATTTATAGACAACTTTCATAGGTAGACTTGATTTTCAACACAGTATTGTGACCACAAGACTTATTCTTCGTGTGAATTACATAAACTAGAGACATGATTTATCAATTGTTATTACATACAGTTTGTCACATTTACTATTAAAACGCCTCCCTGTTTTCGTTATTTAAAGGAATACGAAGTTGTTTGCATAGCCATACAGCGTGATGTGTCACATTTTTAAAACACCTATCTAACTGAAATCTTAACTTTAAACTACTGCAAGTGAAACTTTTGCCGGATGGTCACATCGTCAACAATTGTTTAGTCACAACGGTGCCTGCAACGATACTAGGATGTATTGATATATAGTTAGCCTAGACCAGTTCCTTGCATAAACAAAATATTGCGTTACCATAGCAACGAACAATAACTTATTAGAAGTGTCAGTCTAAAGTTTGACGTCAAAAAAGTAAACCAGAGTCACGCAATAAATTAAATAAAAAAAGATGTCCACCAAAATTGTGAAAATCGAAAAATTGGAGTATCGAGCCATCACCAAGTACCTGTATTTAAAAGGGTTAAGAGGTAAGCAGATTTACGAAGGTACGCTTAATACCCTTGGTGATCAATGTCCTTCGTATGCGACCGTCAAAAATTGGAATGCAAGCTTCAAAAGAGGTAAATTTTCCATTGAAGATGATGACCGATCGGGAAGGCCAGTTTCTGTGTCAGTCCCCGAAAATATCGATGCAATTCATGACATGATTTTATCAGACCGTCGAATTGGGCTAAAACGGATATCTGAAGCACTGAATATTTCATACGAACGCGTTCATCATATGGTTCACGTCAATTTGGACATGCTGCAAAATGGATGCTTAAATATTTGAATGTTGACCAAAAGCGTGCAAGGGTAGAAGCATCGCGTTCGATCTGTGCTCGATTTGAAAATGATGTAGACTTCTTAAACCGAATTGTTACTATGGATGAGACTTGGGTACATTTCTACGATCCAGAAACAAAGCAACAATCGATGGAATGGCGACACTCTGGTTCTCCAAGACCTAAGAAGTTTCGTGTCCAAAAATCTGCTGGAAAAGTTCTTGCTTCAGTTTTTGGGATTGCCATGGAGTAATCATGATTGATTTTTGGATAAGGGTAGAACAATAACTGGAGATTACTATTCGACATTACTGACCACTCTACGGAAAAATATTAAAGAGAAAAGACGCGGAAAGCTATCCAAAGGTGTTTTGTTTTTGCAGGACAACGCCCCTGCACACAAATCTCATGTTGCCATGCAAAAAATTTGTGATTTAGGGTTTGAATTACTAGAACACCCCCTTATTCACTCGATTTGGCTCCGTCCGACTATCACCTCTTTCCTCAACTGAAAAAAAGTTTAAAAGGTCGTACATTTTCTTCCAACAAGGAGGTAATAGAAGCTGTGAAGGTCTGGTTTGCAGAGCAAGAAGAAACATTTTTTTTAAAGGTCTAGAGACGTTGCAGGTTCGCTGTAATAAATGTATCCAATTAAGAAGAGAATATGTTGAGTAATAAAATATTTTGACATTGAAATTTTGTTTGGTTCTATAGTAGGCTAAGAATTTTTCAATATATCCTCGTATTGCTCACATTGTATTCATGACCGTAAAGCGACTTGTATTTAGATTAGTTTGGCAACTCTGCTCTATCACCTACAACTCGGTTTGATCATGGCCTCGCTTAGTCATGACACCTAAATAGGTGATGCAAAGCGCATGGGGTATGCATTTTAGATTTTGTGACGCATGTGCGGCTATTACAAATTATACAAGGTGTTTAAAAAATAACGTTCCGATATTTGCCCCACTTATAGATCTCATCAGTACAAACAAAAAAATCAACATAAACATAAGTCCAAAAATTAACTGTTTCCGAGATACAACTTGTTTTGAAATTAAAATAATGTACTCTCAGTAAAAGTGATTCGTCGTATTTATCAAGTCAGCTAAGGAAGTGGGTAAACCAAAAATCATATTTATTTCAACGAGATTTTCAATAGAACAAATATCAGTATAAATACAACAATTTAATTACAAATGATTCTTAATGAAAATGTTCAACATGTCCTCCTTCCATTTGTATATACATTTTGCATTTCTGTAAAAGTGAACGTCGCATTCTCTCAAAGAGTCCCGGATTTGTACAAACAGTCTAGCAGGCATGTTCAATTCGTTCTCGCAACTCATCTAAATTATTTACAGGACTTGAATAAACTAATGTCATTAAATACCCCCAAATGCAAAAGTCGAGCGGAGTGAGGTCGGGGGATCTAGGTAGCCATGCAATTGGACCTCCTCGCCCTATCTACCTGCCATTGATTTTTTGTTTAGGTCATTTCTGACCAAGACTGCATAATCGCTGGAGCTCCATTATTTATCAACCACATATTAATTATGTGGGGGTACATCTTCTAACAGCAGTGGCAAGATATTCCGCAAAAAGTCAAGGTACAATTGATTAGTCAACCGGTTAGGCAGAAAACAAAGGTTCTATCAGATGGTCTCCCAACACACTAAACCAAACGTTAATTGAAAATCGGTGTTGATGATTCGATTCAACAATGGCGTGCGGGTTTTCGTCGGCTCAAACATGGCTATTATGGAAATTAAAACTGCCATTTCTTGTGAAACCATCTTCGTCAGTAAATAAAATTTCCGTAACAAAATTTGAGTTCTCCGCAACTTTTATCAGCATTCTTCGAAAAAACACGTGCGGCATAATCAGACACCGTAAGAGCCTGTACCCTTTGAATATGGTATGAGTGCAATTGCTGCTTGCGTAACATTCTCCAAATTAGGGAAGAATTAATATTTGTTTCAGTAGAGAGTCTTCTAGTACTAGTACCGGGATTTTCTTCAATTCTTCTTAAAATGTTAAGTTTTACCTCGGGAGTAGAAACTGATTTAAACGATCCAACTTTGGATAAACGTTGATGTAAATTTGTAAAAAGTTTGGTACACGGAAGTACCCGGTTTGGGAATGCTTCGGCATAAAAGCGACGTGCCTCATAAGCATTTTCATCGGCTTTGCTATACATGAAATGCATGTCTGCCATTTCTGCGTTGGTATATTCTGGCATATTTGAAAATTTCAACAATGAGCAACAGCAACAACGACTTAAATAGCAACAATAACACTAACAATGACAATCACACAAAGATTACAACAAATGCGGCAAACTAGACTGACAGAAACGAACAAATTTTGTTTTGTTATTTCCATAGCTGACGTGATAAATACGACGAATCACTCCAACTGGGCTTAGTAATTTTAATTTCAAAACTGCCTGTATCTCGGAAACAGTTAATTTTTGGACTTATGTTTATGTTGACTTTTTGTTTGTACTGTTGAGATCTTTAAGTGGGCCAAATATCGGAACGTATTTTTTAAACACCCTGTATATGATTTCTAATATCTAGATGGCAATTATGTTTATACCGTGTGTCCCACTACAAAATTCTTCTTCTTTTCTGGCACAATGTTACAACATATTTGTTATATAAATAAATAATAATGAATTTATCCGATAATAGTAAATGTTTAAAGCGTATTTTAATTAAAAAAAAGCAGTGAAACACGTTTAATAATGATTACAGCACGAAACTCGGGTTCATTCCGATTCTCGTATTTTTTTTATTAATAAAATTACTGTCCATGTTATTACTAATAAAATTTTTATAAAATGAGTTTGATATTGTTAACTCTTTATTTAAAATGTTAAATTCATTTTACAAAATTATATTATATTATTATTATGACATCGGTATTAAAAGTTAATAAAAAAATATTGCAATTGCTCTATTATATCTACATAACAAAATATATTGTTATATTATGTTCAAATTGTGCCAGAAAAAAGGTATACATTAATTTTCAATTTTATATATTAAATGTCTATGTCAACTTTTCTGTGGGACACACGGTATACATTCCGAATATAATGTTACACACAAATTCTTCAATTTTTTAAAAATATTATTGTTGGTAAGTAATTACAATTCGTTCCATAAAACATTAAGAGCTGAAATAAGAAGTATAAATTTTGAATGGATTGCATTTTTGTACAGCCGTCTATTGTTAATTATTCAGACATTTGCTTTAAGAATCGACAGTTAATTTCTTCTTTTCCTAATTGTTTGTGTCGGTAAGTATTTATATTTTTTAGAAACGTGTGTCATGTTATAAAGCTACAATATTCTTGTGACATCTTTGTCAATTGTAATTTTCCTCTTTAGTCATGTTAACTAAACGTATTAAATTTAGTCGTATTAAATATCTCTGTTTGTATATTTGATTCACATTCTTCCATTTATGTTTAATTAGAGATAATTGAATTACACCCTCATTTACGCAAAAATTTAAAATAATCTTTGAAATATTACACTTATTACAAAGTACATAACTTTAAATGGAAATTTTTATAAAATTCAGGATACAACACAATTTTAATTAATTTCACTGAGTAATGCTTACAAAAAACACTTGTTTAAAAAATTTAATTGGATCCATTAATATGCCCTACAATGAAATGTTTGGACGCAAAATAATATTAAATATCTTCAATATTGTAGTTCTTGGTTTCATAATCTAAACTCTTAACAACCCAAACAATTTTTTTTTAGTTTCTTAATGAAGCTACTCCTAAACTATATATCCCAGTCCTGTCACCAAAAATTTCGTGAAATTTTATCTATAAAAAAATTATGAATTTCGAGTTGAGTTTAGAATTGATTAAGCAAATACCCTTGTAAGATCTTTGAATTATAACTAATTTGCTTAAACAAAACTAGATATGACAGGAAAATCAATTCTGTTACACAACACCGTCAGTTTCGATAACCCAGAAACAAGCTACCTTCTACAAACCACATAACTAACAGTTTAAACGCACACATAAAATACGAAAGAACTTATAAAACTTTCATGAAAATAATTTCGCGTAATCGTCGAATTTATCCTAAGATCTAAACTTGTGTTTGTATATGATGTTGGGAGTTTCTAATTTTATAAACTTGACGTACAAATAACTTTTGAAAGATAGTAAGTAAAATGGATGCCGAGAAAATTTATCACAATTCCCCTTTGTGAACCACGCCCAATTCATATAGCAGGATAAGGATTCTGAATTGAAGCACAAACTCTACAAGATATTGCCTTAATACATAGAATGGGGCGTTAAAGTTTATCAGTTTTAAAAACTTTGATGCGTAAACAGAGATTAAAGTTATGTTTCTTGTTTAGAAGATAAACTAGAACTTTTTCAAATCGACACTCACTTTGCAGTGTACTTTTCTTTTATTATTACTTAGTTTGCATAGAAAGAAGAACCAAGGAAACAATGGTTAAAGGTTAGGATAAAGATTTTATTGATTATTAAAATTATTAGTGTCAGTTTTTTTTTAGTTTTTTACACGTGATTTTAAAACATAAGAAAATAAATTAACAACATCTTAGGGCTACTAAACTTGTCATAATTTATATACATTAATCCTACTTTAAAATTATCATTATTCCCAATAACGATGGATTCTCGACAAAATCTGTTTTTACACGGTAAGAGCGTCAGAAATTTCGACAGCAAACAACTATAAAATTAACAACATGACAACAAAACAAAACAAACGGCAGCGATGACTGTTAAGGGAGGACATGTCCGTTGTATCCCACCATGTTGCATTGCTTCTGGGTGTTCACCTAGAAACAAAAAAAAAAGTTTTAGTGCGACGTGTCTTACTAATAAACCGAAAAATTGTTACACGGGTTACAATGGTATAAGTTTTCAATAATCCGAACAATCGATTTGATATATTTCAAAAGCACATATGCTACAAGAATGAAGTAAAGCTTACGCTATTGTGAGATCTGGATTTTATTGCCACAAAGGAATTCAATTCGGCAATTTGTGTAAACACGGCGAGCAAATAAAATAATGAAAAACAAATTTTAAAATAAATGGATGAGGAATAAATAATTAATAAAGATAATTTTGTATTATTTAGAGACAGAAATATTCCTTATTTGAATTAAAATATAAAAATGCCAAACTGTGTCAAAAATTAAACACTTTATTTTATACCAATTCGTAAGTGCAGATAAATAAATTTATCTTTGTCGCCACTTTCCCATCTTATCTATTTTTAACTAACAAATGCACTTTTTCATGTAATACCTTTTATTTTAGAATAGTTAACATAGGTTATGGAGTAAATAACTCTAACTTTTTTATGAAACGTAAACTTGAAAAGTTCATACCACCGTGTCAGGTTTTGTGTTCAATTATAAGATTGCTTTATTCTGACAAGTAGATAACTCTATTAGCAGAGTGAGTATTGTAAAAAACCGTAATATGCAAAATTTGTTAGGAGAATGCGATTAGTGAACTTATCGTCAAAAAAAGACAAGTTTTTTTTATCGGCCTTTACTTTAAATTCCTGAAAAAAAGAAGAAAATTCTAGCTATGGTTTTAAAAGTAGACGTTAAATTTGAAAATCATTTAAATATTAACAATATTTCAGGTAAATTCTCCATAATTTTGTAACGTGAAATTTATGCGTTACAAAAATTAAAAAGAAATGGATAGCAAGTTCCTTCAGTTAGTTCCACCGATATTGTAAAAGCAAATATTGGAATGAGTTTTTTAAATGACTTCTCGGTCAGCATGTATTCGCGGCAGGCGTCGTGGATTAGGAAAAGTAAGCCATTCAAATAATTCTCAAATCCAATTAAACACAAACCTATTTTGTCTTCTTTTATTTGTGGTACCCGGATACGAAAAGAAGGCGAGGCGCCACTGATTTGGTAATACGCGAGAAATCTATCAGATTTAATCAGTAACGTATTAGTAACTAATTGGTAAACACACTAATTTAAACAACGAAATCAACTACAATACGATATCAATTTTATTGCGACTAGAACATATTATTACAAGTAAATACAGTAACAAATAGTTAATCTACAGTAACCGAAGGAATTAAGTGCCCCTTGCGCGTACAGAAAACGCTTTATTTCGCAACCGACCCAAAAATTTTATTTGGGCGCACGAACGGCTTCGGACTAACCGAGAGCGCAGTATAGAGGAAGCAAGAATTTATTTCGATAAAACGACCGCAAGTACAAAGCGTGCTTATAAAGCGCGCGCCAAACATGTAGCGTATACGGAGTAAGAACTTCATCGGAGCACAGAAGTTGATAATAATTTGCAGTACCTTAGGAGTTCTAGTAGCAGTTGCCAACACGTCTTAGCAAATTAAAAGGAACCCGCCCGTGGATTGATAATCTGCCCACGCAACTATAGTATACTTTATACTGCTAGTAGCGTAAAGAATGGATCTTCTGCGTCGGCCGTATTCGACGTAGTGGAAAAAAGCAGCAGACCCGTTCGTAATAAAAATAACTCGTGCTTTTTGTTACAAGACCAGTACTTGCAAAAAGAGTACACCCGTATTTATCTGATAAAGGTATTCGTGCTTAGATGGTGATCGTAAAGAAAAAGAAAAATGCTCGTCAACCCATTATCATCATATCAGAAAAATAGCATCCAGAATTACGACAATCTAAATGAAGTCAAATGACGGCAAACACACCACTTAGTAACTTTAGACTTATACTTGTGGTATAGTTTTTTAAAGAGAATTTATCAAAGAATCACTTTAGCCTAAAAAATACTAAATGTTTCATTGTTAAAAATAAAGTCATCTATTTTGTGCAAAGTGTGGAAAATACTCATCTTGTATACTTGTAAAACATTTCTTAATAAACTTTTTGTCTATCATGAATAATAAAAGAGTAAATAAAATTGCCCTGAATTTACAATCAACCTGTATATACTATACCTTTAGAGTTCCATGATACGAAAACTCCATTTATTTTAATTTTTGGTGGGTTCTCGTAACACGATTCAGTGAAAATGTCTTTGCTTGGCGGTTTACTATTTAATAATATTGTTAACGACATGTTGTAATTTGTAGACAATGTCAGTTAAGTTAAGGCTTTGTGGGATGCTAACTGTGCCGTTTATTTCTGAAATAAAGGTGTTGAAAAGAAACGGTTCCAGAGCACTTCCTTGAAGAACAAGTGGAAAAAATTGTGGTCTAGAGTTGATGTTTTCAATAAACATCTCATTGATGATCCAACAATAGAAGTCTCGAGCTTTGATCAAAAAAGAATAAATTGGTTAAAAGTAAATCGCACTAGAACAGGTCATTCAAAATGCAACTTCATGTTGCGACTTCTAATTTAAATTGTGAATGTGGAAACAAACCATTGTTAATTGTTAATTAACAGTTTAAAAGAGAGTTTGTAAACATTCATAATTTAACGGGCGAAGTTGTATTATGGCTTACTAATCTGAAGGGCATCTGAAGTTAAGCAATATTTTGTATCCTCTGTCCTGATTATCTGTCTTTCCAATATTTTGTTTGCTATTCCTTTAATCAATTATATTTTTTGGCATTGTCGTAACTGGCGCTTGGATAGGTCCATTGTATGTCGTCATGCAATGGCTGTGTTGTTATATTTTATGTTCTTATTGACCTTCTATAATGTTTACACATTTAATTAATATTATTACATATAAATACTAAAGTGGGTAAATGTTGGCATGTTTATATTTTAGTGGTTTTCCTAAACCCTAAATTTAAAATAAATATCATTCAACATCAGTTATTGCTTATTGCTACTACCATAGATTCTGGTACCGTTTAGGTACTGAATACCATAGTTAGTGGCTTTTATTCAGACATAGTGAGCCTTGCCGAAATCTAAACTGCACTCGCGACCACAAACATGCAGGAAATTTCAGAGGGTTTATATTGATTTACAAATTCAGGAAGAATGTTGTCCTTATGTCTATAGTTATACCAAGTAGATTAATATACACATTATGCCATCATTAAGTAGCGAAAACAACACTTGAAAGACTACGTTGCACAAAATTCGATAACTAAGTTAATATTACTTTGAGCAGGGTTCAACTTAATAAAACAGTTGTTTAAAAGTAAAAAAAGTTTTAGCATTAATAATGTATCTGGTAATAAATGGGCCATACTGCAGGGGCAGATGCTTTGGGAAAAAATATGACGATTTAACGTAATTTACCTTGGTACAATTTTGCTGCGTTAAAAAGTTATAATACTTTAAAAAAATTATTCAATTTTCTAGCATAGACACCGTAATTTAAATGTTATCTAAGTCAAACTTAAAACCTAGAAATTTTTGACGTTGTCAATTAAGAATACGTTATCCATTATGAACTGAACCAGAGGGCGCCACTATGGCTTTTTTTTCTTTGGTGCGTTGTAATATTTTAGTCCAGCGTTTGGTGAGCAAGAACTGAACAAGTGTAAGTATCTAAGGTTGAGCAACAATGCAGCAAGTATAATTAAATATAGTCCAACAATTTTTTGAAATGTCCCCCTCGTTCATCAAACATGTGCAACATCAATTAACAAAATTCTCACGTACGCCAAAAAATGTAGGATGTAGATTTCTTATGCATGTGCCAACAGTTCGTCTCAAGTGGCAACTGCTCCCGTGGAATACACTTTAGGCTCAAATAAAACGTGTCCAATCTGTGGCTACATATGTGCATTGGCAGCTCATAATATAAATTTGGTGATTAACGATTCCGTCAAAAATATTGTAAACATTCGAAACTTATATGACAAATTACAGAGTCTGTATGTGTTTTTTGGCAATAGTATTAAGAGATGGTCACAGTTAAAATCTACGTCTTCTGTTAATAAATCTTTAAAAAAATTGTGCTCGACTCGTTGGTCATCGCGAGACAGTTGCCTCTCTTCTGGCATACATATCTCTTACAAAACGCAATAAAGAAGAACAAAATGAGGCAACTGCACTTCAATAGTATATTGAAAAACAAGTGTCACAACAACACAAAAAGTTGTTGTGGCACGTGTTTTTCATACTACTTTTTCTATTTCGCAAAAATTTATTTCAAATACTTCAAGAAATAAATGTTAATATTTGATCTAGTTTTTTTTTGGTTTGTAAAGCTATGTTGGTAGAGTAGTTGATATCCTAATAAAGTTAGCAACAAATGCTGTTGAAAGTTTGCTATCTTCAAAATAATGTGTTGAGATTTTTAATCACCGTTTAATTCACGAGTTAGTTACAAAACTTTTCCGGCGACCGTACTTTAATAAAATTATATACTGTAATAATTCTAGAAAAGAAATGCTATTGTGAACCACCTTTTGTGAAATTACCAACAAATTTATAACCTAACTTCATCGTCGTTTCTACTTTTTTGTGTGAAGCTTGGCCTTAATAATTATATTTACTTTTTCCTCTATTATTGCCAATCAGTATTTTAATATAAGCTTCACTAAGTTGTTGAAGAATTAAATTACTCAATTTCGATCGTTTTGTCGAAATAAAATAGTTTTTATCACAGTAAAACAAGAAGACTAAATTTTTTTTTGGGAACGGATTGAAGTTTGCTTAATCAATATAATGGTCCACCTACAAAGACAATAACACCAAAAGCGTTTGACAATGTTTGATATATCATGGATGTAACTTAAGCACATCTCGAACAAGTTGAACTTTATGATAATGACTTGTCATCATACCGAAGAAAGATATTATATCCTTACTGTGTGCAAGCAGTTTACCAACAATTATCCTGAACATATTCAACACTGTCAATGGCTTTGCAGCACTTTATCAAGAACATATTTGCTGTGAAGCTCCTTATCGATGAATTTTGTCTACATTTACCATTCTATAATTTCACAAACATGTGCATGTAGAGTTTACAAAAAACATTTTGTTAAAAGTGGTTCCCTACACCTCCAAAAGTTCTTTCAGGAGTCGGAATGTTTACTTTTTATAGTTTTGATTTTTTCTTACAGCCTTACTTAAATAATCTAACATTTGAACAATAAGTAGATAATATTGAAGAACTGCTGAGATAATAGTTTGTAAAATAGGGATGAGCTGAACCACCTTTGGACATGTTATTAAACGTTATCATAGCAATGTTGCATACAGTACAAAAAATGTCTTAAAATCATCTGTAAACAAATTAAAGATTTATTACAATTGTTGATTAATGTCGATTTGTTTTGCTTTGCTACAAATTACGACAGAATTTTTTATTTATACTTTCTTAGTTGTGTTGATTGAAGATAAAACAACAATAATCAAGATTTCCATTAGTGCTTCAAGGATAAGATTAAATAGAAATAAAAGTACACCCATTCCTTGAATGTTGAAGAATATATGTTTATTGACAACTACCGGTTTTCAACTGGCACGTACCGTTATTATCGGTTGATAAACTATAAATCTAAAAATTAAAATTGCTAAAAAACATTTTGAAAATCTACAATAAATGGGACAAATTAGTTCATTGATATCAGTAGTGACTTACCAAAAATTAACTATAGGATAAAATAGTTTTATTAAACATAGTTATTTATTTTATAATTTTCATAGAATATAAAGCCGACATGTTGATATCAAATAGCTTATTTTTTTATATCAATAGTCAAGTGAACAGAAGAAACATCGTGTTACCGGAAACTATAGCATTTAAATGGGTGACACCTAACGGATTAAAAATGAACTTGCGAAAGCAGCTCAAATAGTAAAATTAGAAAACTTTAATGATTTTAAAATTTTTTAACAAATTCTAAATTAGGACTAAAATCCAATTGAATATTTAATAAGTTGTTAGATGTTATATTTTTTTTTATGTGAAACCTTTTCAAGATTTAAGATCATTTGATTATTGTTATGTAGATGTAAAGAAATTAAAATCTACATCTAAGTTAAAATTGTGATTTGATTCTAAATATATGTTTGGCAAAAATTTGAATTATTTTAATCACGCTACATAACGGTCTCATTTCTTATCAAATTTATAGAAAAAGTACTTTACAGACACTTTAATTCATGCTAACTCTAACCATCCGTGGTCTCATAAAATTTCTGCTTTTAACTCGTATCTTCACAGATTAATTAATACCCTTTCTCTCTCTTATAATGATTTTTTAACCGAACTTAACACTAATCAGACTTATTGCTATCAATAATGGTATATAATGAACTAGTTTGTTCATAAATTGTTTAAAAAGAAACTAAGAAAAATTCCACAAATTTATCAAACACCCTTAACGACATTACTGTTGATAACTTCAAGTTTACTTCTGTTAACCTTTTAATAGTTTTTCTACAAATTTTACTTACTTATATAAGAAATTTAATATTAAATTAGGCATTTCACACTTTTAATCCTTTAAACACCATCAAGAACAATTTTGTAAAAAATTGATTTTATTGAAAAATAAAGGAGTTTATCAGCTATTTTGCTCTTCATGCCCCAAGTTTTCATTGGCTCCACTAAGAGATCCTTTAAGACTAGATTGAAAAGAACATGATCGGGCTATCAAGACTTTCTAAATTAAATAATTCAAATTTTGCCAACATATTTTAGAATCAAATCACAATTTTAACTTAGATGTAGATTTTAATTTCTTGCATGTACATAACAATAATCAAATGATCTTAAATCTTGAAAAGGTTTACATTATAAAAAAATATAACTTCTAACAACTTATTAAATATTCAATTGGATTTTTCTAATTTTGAATTTGTTAAAAAATTTTAAAATCATTAAAGTTTTCTAATTTTTCTATTATTGAGCTGCTTTTGTAAGTTATTTTTTAATCCGTTAGGTGTCACCATTTATAATGCTTTTTATTGTTTCCGGTATTTACACGTGTTTTCTTTCGTTCACTTGACATTGATATAAAGCATTTGATATCAACATGTCGGCTTTATTTCTATGAAAATTATAAAAATATAATAACATGTTTAATATAAACATTTCATCTATGAATTTTTGGTGAAGTCACTACTTGCATATCCTAATTGAACTAATTTGTATTTATTTGTAGATTTTCAAAAATTGTTTTTAGCAATTTTGTAATTTTGATTATAGTTTATCAACTTGATAATGACGGACGTGCCGTTAGAAACCGGTAGTTGTACAATAAACATATATTTTCAACATTCAAGGAATGGGGTGTACTTTTATTTCTATTCAACTAATATGTATGTTTAGTTACCTATACTACAACCAATTTTGTTTACATTAATGTAAGTCATAAATGCGCGGTCGATGGAAGAATATTGTGTGTTAAGTTTTGTTTCTTAAATTAATATTAAATTTTCTTTGAATATTAACATCTACTTAATAAGAACTAACCAAACAAAACCTTACTTAATTTATTTACGTCAAAATTAAAACTGTAAATTATTTGGTTATACACTAAAATTCTTAAAATCCCTAAAACAGTACGGAAAGAGCTTCTATTTCCGTATCGTGTACAATACGGAAACAAAGCTATAGAAATTGCGAAATAGAAAAAATTATTTTCAAACATTTGACGTAATAATAATTATAGTATTTGAGACAAAAATTCTAAATTTATTAAACACAGTAGTATCTCTGTTGCTACAAGCACAAAAATGCGATCTTGATCAAGCTGCCAAATTATAGGGATTGCAAGATATGAGAAATAATTTTGATAATGTATAAATTCATCAATTAAGTTAGCAGATACTTGGGAGTTAAACCTTAAGTTAAGTTAGCAGATACTTGGGGAGTTAAACCTACATTAAAAAAAAAAGAATTCGTAGAGTTCCTAAACTTATGGATGAATTGAGCATTGACCAATGGTTATCAGACACAAAAAAATATTTCAAAACACAAATTTTTTATGGTACTCTTGACATTGTCATTTTTCAAATTAAAACACGCTTTAACGGTTTATATGAAATTTAGAATTTGTTTTTGCCTATTATGCCAAAATATAAGTTCTCAATGACTGAAGAACAGTTACAATCGGCTACATTTAACCTGGTTTATAAATATGAGAAAGATTTTGTTTGGCTTGGTTGAAATCTGCAATTAAAAGCGACTTTTCAAAATAAATTATTGAAACTGGTAATAATAATAATAATAATAATAATATAATCTTTATTGTACAGAGATACATAAGTGTTTCATTACAAGAAGTTTGGTTGTCGATTACAAGACATAACTTAAAAAAAAAAACATATTTCTTATTATAGAGAACAACAACAAAAAGAAAAATTCAAGTAAATGATTCAAAAATATTATTCATTAAGTATAAAGGATCTTAATTTTATCAAATCGATTGTGTAAATAAAAACTGAATTTAATGATTCTTCTGTTATAATAAATAAACTTGTAAAATTATCTTCATTCAGAAGGATAACATTTTTTAAGAATTTGTTCTGAATAGGCTTGTAAAATGGACATTCGACGTACAAATGGTATAAATTTTCGTTCATATGCATGTTACAGATAGTGCAATTTTCGTCCGTGTTAATCTTGTATAAAACTCCTGATACGTAAAATCGTAAACAATTCTTATATGCTAGACGAATTTGGCCAATGACCCTTTTCTTAATTATTGGTGTTCTAAAACATAGATATTGTTCACAACAGTTTAAATTGCCACTTTTCAGTTTCGAATAAATGTCACTATATTTCGTACATTGTAATGCAATAATATCTTGTTGTTTTAAAGAATCACTTAGTTTTTTAATCACATTTATAAGGTCATCTTTATTTTAACAGCCACTTTTTCCTTTGGCCCAGAAGCTTTCATTGCTGTATGTAAGACAAAACTCGCGCACTTTAGTAACCCAGTTGTATTTCATAGAACGGTTTTTCTTTAATTCGTCTAATTGTAGCAGACGTTTGTACAATAATTTTGTGTATCGTGTGTCTGGTAAGTTCACAATCCTTTGCCAAAACAGAAGCACGCGTTTCCAGATAATTATTGCTATATGAGTTTGACCAGTTTCTAGACGAATGTAATAGTCGGGAGTATTCATGGGCAAATGAAGAAATGTTTTTAAAATTTTGATTTACATTTTTCCGTGATGTGCATATAATTTAAGGACCATATTTCGGATGCATAAAGTAATGTTGCGTGCGTAACTAAATTTAATAGTTGAGTCGCTGTATTCCAACTATTGCTTTTACTTTGTAGTAAAATATTTTTTAACACTCCTATTGATCTAATTCTCTCTATTTACCTCCAATTCCTTTGCTTTACAGTACTGTAGTAATATGTTTAATTTCCTTTGAGCATCAACAATAGAATCCGCTAGTATAATAATGTCATCCGCAAATAAAATCATCAGTAAGTCATGAACGCTATCGATGTTAAATCCTCTCACGTTGTATTTTCTAAAAAAAGTTTCGATGTCGGAAATAAATAGCGAAAAGAGTAATGAGCTTAGTATGTCCCCTTGTAGAACTCCCTTTGTTATATCTATTGGTTCTAATTAGTGGTGGCAGAAACCGTCGAAAAAGAAAACCGGTTAATCGGTTTTACAAAAGACAGTTTATCGATAAACCGGTTCAACAGACTGAGTACTTTAGACTGGTTCATAAACCGGTTCAACAAACCACGGTTTTTAAACCGGTTCAACAAACCGCGGTTATAAAAACCGCGGTTTAAACCGTTTGAAAAACCGTGGTTCATAAACCGGTTTAACAAACCGTGGTTTCCAAATCGGTTCAAAAACCACCGTTTCTAAACCGGTTCAACAAACCAGTTTTAACTTGATTAAGAGTTGCTTTACATGGGTATTCATTAAACAATTTTTTTTTCAGAGACAATTTTGTTGTTGGAAACGTTAGCTATTTTAAAAAATGTTTTTCGTTTTAATTAATACCAACATTATAGACAAATTGTGTTGATTAAGTCAAATAAAAAGAAAGAGATGTTATAGCATCTTTTATCATTAAATCTTCCAAATAAGAGTTGTTACATATTGCATTATCTACGCTTTTATTGCAACAATTTTTTCACTGTGTACCTATAGTATATTGAATTTCAACCGAAATTGCAATTATGAATTAATGTTAATGAAGATTACGAACTCAGGTAGTTGTGAGTTACCCTTTTATGAGTTTTGTTTTGTATTTGTAGTGTACAGTTACTTCGGATTTATACCTTCTAGTATATTCAACCTCGAAATCATCCTGTTGTTCGCCAAATAATACGCCTAACAAAACAAAATTAAAACTTTCATATGTACCTACATTTCAATACAAATGTTAGATTGAATTAAGTACCTACAGTAATTTATGTTATCGAAAGTAAAAGAATATATTTTGTTAGTTCAGTTCGGGTATTCATTAAAAACTGTGTTCATTTTATTTAATTGCATTAACTGCAAGCGCAACGGTGGCGAATTACGGACACGTTTCGTATATCGGGATTTATATTTTGATGGGGGTGCGGCTTGTTCAACATTTTAAATTGAAACTATTGTAACATCCCAATTAAAAAAGACTTATATGAAATTATGAAATATGAACTACAAGAAAACTAGATAAGACTGAATAATGTTACACAAAAACTAAAATAAAGACCTATATTATTTTCCAATTCTACCCATCCCATTTCTGCGACATTACATATTGTTAAATTACTTGAACGATCACCTATTACTCTTTTTGAAAGGCTTATGTCTTAAATGTATTGTAGTAATTTCATTTCTGTAACTAATCCGAATATAATCACGTTTATTGTTATTGGCGAATTAGATGTTGCCCTCTGCATTATTTATTACCAGTAAAAAGTTAAATGTAAAGGCGGTAAAATCTTTTTTTACACAAAAATTATATCAAATGCTTCTCTAGCAAGAGTGTAAGAGTGGCACAGTTCTCGAATAAGCCGAATAAGACTTGACGCGAACCAGTATTTTTATTCAACCACTAAGAATATATATTTTTAGAAAAAACGTGCTAAAAAAATATTGATATTATCATAAATGAGATTTTTGCAACAAAAAGTTTGGCATCGAACGACTGCAAAAGTAGTAAATGAAAAAAAATATTTAAAGTTTGTATACTATTGACGCGGAGTAATAAATCATAATTGCTTGAAATAATTCTTTATTTTCTTGTGAAAGCGGTACTTCTACGGTTAAGTAAAAACCAATAAATTCTAACCAAAATACGATCATTGTGCCGCTCTTGCAGCATATCGACCTATCTAGTGTCTGAGAACAATAGTTTAATCTGTGTAAACACGTTGCCATCAGCCCAGGTACTGACGAAACGAGAATCATAGCCGTAGATGTGGGTATTATACCAAGATACATAAATAATGGTATATAATACGTAAGAAGTAAAATTTGTAATGTAATCTACTATACAAATAAAATAAATAACATATAAATTATATATGACATAAATATAAAATAAAATAGTAATGCAGATATCGTCAGTACATTTATTACAATTACAATTAATTTGCGGGGACCGATTTTTAGGCATCAAAAAGTAAATTTGGCTCAATTATAAAATTATGTGGTTGTCATGAAAACTTATCAAAATGAATAGATAAAAGTAACAGGCATAAAAATGTTCATTTAAATAACAAGACATTAGTAGGTAAAATAGGTATATTTAAAAATAACTGACAATACTCACTCATGGTTACAATAAATGGTGTTTAGAGAGTAGAACACTGTTTCAGGCACATTACGCTTGGTCATTTAACTTTCTTCCTCGTCTGAAATTTCCATTTCGGAATCAGAATCGCTGTCTTGTGTGTTTACTGATATAATAATTGGCTCCAATGTTATCTCTACTAAATTATCCAGTTGCCAACATTTGTCTTCTTCCTTAACGACATGAGATACACAGTTCTTCCATCTTTCAGGTGTTACTTTGTTTAATGCATTTTCCAGAAGTTTTTTCACGTCGTCGAGTTTAAAAGTGGTATTGTTACGAGCGACGTCACCTTTTACTTGAGCCCAAACCAACTCTATAGGATTCAGCTCACAATGGTAAGGTGGTAAACGCAGTACTTCAATGCCCCGATTCTTTGCCATTTCGTCAATAACATGACGTATATACTTATTCTTATGAACTTTAACAATATTCAATAATTCTCTTTTCACCATGTCATCCTCAAAAGTTATATTCTTAACAGATAACCAATCTATAATTTCTGCTTTCCTCCAAGCGCTGGTAGGTAAATATTCGTATCTTCGTGAGTGGTAGCTGGCGTTGTCCATAACTATTATAGATCCTTGGGGTATCAAATCTAGCATCTGCTCAAAATATTCTTCAAACACATTAACATTCATGTCTTCGCGGTAGTCGCCAGTTTTCTTTGATTCGAATTCTAACAAACCACCATCTACAAAGCCATCTTCATTGCGAATATGAGTAATAATTAACCGTGTTCCTTTCCCAGAAGGCGGTCAAAATCCTGTCGATATCCCTTCTATAAATCCTTGTCGAGCACTCGTAACGGTATTATCATGCCATGTTTTTTTTACGGTATGTCCTGCATTGATCCAGGTTTCATCTAAATAAAATATACGCCTGCCTTCACGTCTATATTTTCTTATTTCCCAAAGATAATTTCTCCTCCATGTAATAATCTCTTGTTTTTCAATTAAAACGGATCTTCTATTTATCTTCTCCCAAGTAAACTTCAACTTGCGAAGATGTTTCCACAGTGTTCTACGACTCATTTGGGGTAGAGTTTTATCCTCATTTACTGCTAGTAAAATCTTATCTATTCTAGGAATCTCTTTCCGTAAGTAGAACGAGTGAACCTTTCTACGGACAGAATTCCTCATTGCATCATCTAATTCCATCGGGCGCCGACCAGGAGATGAAAGTGGGTAAAGCACTTGTCCCAAATTTTGTCTTTCCCTCACTAGTTTATAAATGGTGGATTTTGATATTCTCGTCATTGCAGAACATAATCCTACAATATCATCGACACTTTTTGCAGGGTGTTGACATCGAACAGCGTCATGCACATTTAAAATTATAATTTTTTCATTAGCAGATAACGCACCACTTTTAACACGTTTTGCTGGTGAAAAGTTTTTCATTTCAAAATTATTTGCACTAACACACAAACAAACAAACAAGCCGATTCATTGCTAATAACAAACTAAACATATTTTTCATTTAGAAAGTATACGAAGCCCTTCGGTCAAACAACTAATTATCTGTAATCTTTCGCAGAAATTACAACCCGTCTGCCGTAATGATTGCGCTAACAACCCCACTTTACCTGATGATAGATAATCCAACACACATTTTGACGCTAAAGAATAATTGTTTTAAAATTACTTTATTTAGTTATATCAATTCTTAATTGTAATAATAAGAAACAAACCACATAATGGAAAATAATTTTTTTTGAAATATTCCACAGTTTAATAAGATACATATAGATTCATAACTTTTGTAAAACTCAGTATACGTACCTATATAAAATTAAAATTTAAAATAGACAAATTGAGAAACGACACATTTGTCATTTATCGATTTTAGAGTTTAATTTTGTATCTATTTATATCTTATTAAACGGTGGAATATTGCTGAATTAAATTATTTACTATGAAAAATAGATTCCACAAAGTAAAGATTGAAACAATAAAAAAAACCACATAATAATTCATATCAAGGTAGATTTTACTATTATAATATATTTACCTACTAAAAATATGATTTTCCAAACGTATCAGGTACCTACGCCACTACAATACGGGAGATTCGATAATTCTGACAGGTTTATTACTCCGCGCCAATAGTATACTGAGTATAGGTAATTGTGAAGGTCTAATAAATAAATAGGAACGATTGACAACAATAATATTGATAGACTCGATTTTTTGGAAAAATGATAAAGGCGGCAGACTATTAGCAGAGCAGAGACTTGAATAACATAAATAAGCTTTTGGAAAAAATTATCCCACCATTTTATTAACTAGGAAAACGACATACATATTTTAGTGTGTGAAGTTCCACTACAATAATACCCAATCAAAATTCATAAACGATTCAAATGAGATGGGATTTTATCATTTGTTAGAATAAAATTTAAAATTAACTTGGTGGAAAACGTAATTGAAAAAAAAATTTAATTCTTTACAGTAAACTCTTTGTTGAATATTCTAAAAAGGAACGTCTCAAATAACAAGTTTTTAGAGATTTAAATCTGGTAAACACCTTTTCACGGAATGAGTCATTGTTATTAGTTACTGCAATTAGTTGAAGCTTTGAGATTTATAATATTTTCTTTAAAGTTAAATTTTATAATTTCAAGCAATTCAAGGTGAAAATTACATCTGATACAATTTAAAATAGCGAAAGACAATGATTTATTTAAACAACAAATAAGTTTTTAGTAATACGTGCAGTAGAGTGGTATTATCTTTGGTTACAAAATAGCTGTTTTTCATATAAGTCTCTAAAAATAAAGATTTTTAGACGAATTGTTGCTGTTTCGGAACGAGGCGAAGTCGAGTCTGGAATAGCAGATGAATCCAAAAAACTTTTTGGAAACGTGTAACAAACAATGTTTTTTGTTATAACTCCTCAAATTTTTAAATAAAAAGTATTTATTCATTCAACATTTAGTGTGATCATAAAACCCGTTTATCAAATAAAATGCCTAGGTTTCCTGTATCATAGCAAATTGTTTGTTTTATTTAATTTATTGTCATCATGCTTCAAAATCAAAAATAATCCGGAAAAGGTTGCTACGACAACTTTTTGGTACTAGACCGGTAATGAACCATTTACGGACTCAAATCCCTAAAATTATTATTTTATTAAACAGACTAAAGAAAGTTTCGCATAAATCCAATGGTAAAAGAACTAAACTTCAATGTTTAATTAAAGCTGTTAAATGTAATATTGACAAGCGAAATTGCAAGAATTAGATGACGGCACGTTTTAATTGAAAAAAAGGATTTTAGACTTTTACCTAAGTATGTAATAGTATTTCAGAAGGTACATTTGATACAAGAGCCAATTACTTTAGATGCAGAAATATGATTAGTATTTTAAACTAAGCGCTCGCAAGACATTTGCCAATATACGTTTTAGAAAAAAAAATATTTAAATAACAAAATCACGAAAACTCAAAGCAATTTATAAAATTCGTAAATAATAATAAGAATTTTACACAGCTGCATACAAAGGTTAAACAGGTCTACCTGGATACAAGCAAATAACTTGGAGCTGTTACCCTGGCCAGCAAAAAGCCCAGATTTTAACATTATCGAAAATGTTTGAGCGCCAAGTATTCGAGCTCGAATACTTGCTGTTATCCGAAGACAACAAAGGCCAAATTTTATACCAGTAAACCGTAATGCACTAATTGCAGCCATTGATACCGCATGGGAAACGATTAATATTAATTATATTGATACCTTGATAGCGTCAATGAGCAGACGCCTCCAAGAATGTATCAATAATAATGGAGGTCACACCCATTATTGATTTCTTATATTTATTTATATAGTAATACCTTTATTTAAAAAAAACGTTTTCATTTAATTTTAAACTATAACTTGGTATCTTAATTATAATTATGTAATAAATTCTTGTCAAAAACTAAATATATACGTTGACAATAAGAATTGCCTTAGTTTTTATTTTCACTTTTTATATTAACTACAGAAAAAATGAAACGTCATAAAATATACATTTTGTAAGGACTAAATATTATGAATAGAGAGTTTAATGATTTTTTTAATAACTTACAATAATTAGTAGGTTAGATTTATTTAAAAATAAGTAATAATCAGTCAACCCAAATAACCATGTTTAGTTTTTGATTTAATTTAAAAGTTATTGCTTGTAGACGTTTTTAAATCAAAATTATTTCTAATTTTATTTTGTAAACATTTCCTAAACAAAATTTTGATTCGATAATTAATCGAGCTATGGTGTTTAATTAGCGATACCTTCAAATATATTCTTTAAAGAAAAAATTAAGTAAGCAACGTAAATTACCTATTTTCTAAAACGTGCTTAGTGTAATGATTCATTCTACAGTCCTTCTATAAGATAACCCCTGCTGAGACTACCTGCTGTTAGAATTGTAAATGATACCCTTAAGCCCGCTTCACAATGTGCAAACTTTTGTTTACAGAAATTGTGGTGTCCAAGTTTTAAATTTCATGAGTGTACCTATAATTATGTAATTATGTATTTATATTGTTTCGTAGTTCTTTTTGTAGTCATATCGTAAAAACCTGATAATCAATAATAATCATTGTATTATAAATTGATACAGTATACTTATCTAATAATTTAAACTGTTTTTGTCATACCTATTGATAAGAGTAGGTGTGAGGGGCTTTTTGACTTTTGGGCTCCCGGGCCCTTAATTTGAAGATACGCCACTGACAGGAGAAATTATTAAACTCTTGCCGCTTGTTGCACGTTGCTTTTAACCAATTAAAATAGATATAGGTAATACTTATCACTTTAATGTGTGTTGTTACACTGTCAGTGTACTAACTAACTAAATGTTTCGTATTGTTGTATTTACTCTTAATTCTTGCAAAGATATTGCTTGAATATTAAGTATTTTATTAAAAAATGTTTACAAAAAAAAATGGAGACGGTGTCTCGCTGATTGATTAGTTTTATAATATAATAATAAGAGCGTATCTGTGGTAACTAAACAAATATAAAAATTCAAAATTTTATAGTGCCGCAGACATAAATAATACCGGGCAGAATATTAACCATACTCCCAAAGATGGCCGAGGTAAACGAGGCTAGTAACATATTAAAAATAATAAAATATTTCTTAAACAAACATAAAAAATTGATTAATTGTGGGAACGCGTCAGTTGTCCAATATTCGTACTTAATCGCACTACACGCACATGGTCATCAGGTCCAGGAAAAACTTGTTCGATCCTTCCCATCTTACATGCAAAAGGAAGGCGTTTGTCGTCTTTGATAAGCACAAGTTGCCCAACGCATAGGTTTAGATTATCTTGAAACCATTTGGTTTGTCGTTGTAAAAAGGTTAAATATTCAGACAACCATTGCCTCCAAAACTGCTGGCGACCAAACCCATGTAAGCGTCACAAAGATTCTTGAGTGGAATTAACGATTCTTCGGTCATTTTGCGGCCGATTAACAAATGCAAAGGAGTAAATAACACAGCTGCAAAAAACCTTTCTAGAAAGGGATTGACCAGAAGTGATCCAATATCGAGCACGCGAAGAAAATAAAGTTAATTGAGGTCTAGCATGCAACAAACAGAGGTGTTCAGATTCAAGTATTAATTGGGATAAACGGTGTTTGTCAGATAAACTCATAGGATGACGCGCTTAAAAAACGAAAAAATAGATTGAGAAAGTCTACTACCCACTCTAATGGTACCATCTGAGTGTATAAAAGAATTTGGGATGTAATGCCGAAAGGCGGGGCATCCACCTGCTCATACCTTATATAAATTTAAGAACCAATAAATTGTATATATATAAAAGAATTAAAAAGTCTTAAAGAAGTCGAAGTTAATTGTTTCCTTTAGTAAGTAACGAGTATTCAATTTGGAACTAGGACCTTTGTGCAAGTTTGACAAGAATAATTTTCAATTCTTTTAATTCATTAGTTGTAGGAAACCAAAAGTTTATTATGATTGAGTCGGCCGCAGATAAAAATAAATCAAAAAATGTAAGCTGTTGTACGTTTTAAGCGTGGGTAGGAGGAAAATCTATCAAAATTAATAGAATCATTCTGGTCATTGGAAAGCAACTTGTGTAGTTCAAATTGACCGCGCATAAATATCTTTGAAAGATCAGTGCATATGCCCTAAAATTCGCCTAAAGAACTTGCACCACTAATTACATTATCAACGTACAAGTCATTGCAAATAATTCGTGCAATTTGAGGATGTTCTTGCTCACACTCTCGTGCTATTTGTTGCAAGCACCGAATTGCGAGATGGCTAGAGGAACTACGACCATAAGTGACTGTACTTAAATTATAAGCTCTTAGCTTTTTGTTAGAGACAAAACGCCATCAAATCGTCTAGAGGTGGCGGTGCAAGTAGTCGATCTTTATTTGTCTATACATAGATTTAATATCCAAAAGAAGATCGATAGGATACTTACAAAATTGAAGAAGGAATAGGTCCTGTTGTATAACCGGACCAACCATTAACACAGCATTGAAAGCACGACCGGAATCAATAGGATGAAACTCATCAAAAACTACTCGCAGCTTTGTGAAAACGGACTCGTTCTACAAAACACAGTGATGAACCAAGTAATATGTTTGCTTTGTGGGAAATTGACATTACGGCATGTGACCCAATGACAAATATTCTTTCATAAATTGTGTATATGTTTCTTTCAATTCTGCATTGACTTGAAATCGACGCCCCGAAAACAAAAATCTAGACCTTGCATAATCCTAGGAGTTTCCCAGTAAAAAAAACTTTTCATTCAGTAGAAGACGAACAACAAATCTACCGTCGGATTCTCTTTGCGTAGTTCCGCAAAATATTTTTTCGCAATCAGAGTTCTTTACAGAAACTAAACAAGAAAGGATCTCTTCAACAAGCCAAAATTTTTCTAACTGGTGTTGAAACTTAGCATCTAAACGAGTAAGGTTACAACGATAGGAGAAAGGAGATAAAACCGATCTGACATTATAAGGGCCAGAAAGAATCCAACCAAGCTCAGTATATTGTAGCAATGGCATGTTGTAACCTACCTTCTAACATCAATAACCAGAAAATTCCGCTAGTATTTGCTGGAAGCACTCTTCTTGCAGAATAATTTCAAACGATGGTGTGTTAGAAGTGATTTCTGGCAATATTAAACAAGTTATCTTTTGATTGTAATTGTTAACGATGGAACAAATGTATAAATTACAAACAGCGCTAATAGACAAGCCTTGATTACCAATCTCTTAGAGCGGCAATTACGTTGGACGAGTAAGAAAATTTAATTTATCGTAAAGAGATTTGGTGACAATATTAATCATGCTGCTTGAGACTATATAACGATCATTGGGACTTCCAAAAACTTTGACTAGAGCGGTAGGCATTAAAACTTTTGCTTTGTTTGCAGAAGAAACTAGTAAAGAAATGGTTTGATTTGTTGAAGATTTATCTTGGGAAACATTCATCGGTATAACTGAGGACTCGTTGTCAGAAGGTGGCTTCAAGGGAGGTGTATTATCATTACAAAAATAATTGATATATAGAAGACTATGATGCTTTCTTTTATAATAACAAAAAGTGGATATAGAACGACAATCAGTAACGAAGTGTCCTTTACGTAGGCAATTTAAGCAACATTTAAGAGCTTTAGCTTTTTTAATTCAATCATTTATTGATAGATTTTTGAACGGGTCGGTTTAAAAAAAATGGCCTTCTGCACAAAGCAGACATTTTAAAGGTACAGACGTTATCAAAAAACGAGATAATGATTTGTCGTAAATAGACTTTGTTCTGCGATGCTCCATTGGCTCAAGTAAAAAAGTAGGCTTTTCCAAAAAAACTTTTTAACTTTATTATGTGAATGAAAATGATTTGGCGAAGAAACTATTTTATCCAAAGCTCTAAGAAATCTTCTACTAGAATGTAGCAAAATTCGCAAATGATTGGACGACTTTTTGCTGCACCCTTCGACTGATATAGATTTGAGATAATGAAATGCAAGTAATTTTTTATTGTCGTACCTTTCACAGAGAGTCTTCCAAGAGTTTTAATAATTATTGCCGGTGTTAGCAATATCTTTTATTACCTCCGCATCTTTGCCTCCAATTGCATTACTCATATAATACAGTTTAACCAAATCCGTTAAACCGTGGTTGTCATAAATCAGACTACAAAAGAGTTCTTCAAAATTTAACCATTCAGAAAATGAACCGCTAAGTTTAAGTAATTTGATACGGGGCAAACGTATTGCCTATTTGACATTATTCTTAAGACTAACGTGAGAAGCTGAAATTATGTTAAGGTTTGATGATATTCCATTGTAATAGCTGACAAATAACGTTTTTCAAAATCTTCAAGATGGGATTCAGCTACCTCAAAACTCTGCGGTAACTGATTCAAAGTCTTTTAAAAATCGGTTCTATCAAAACGATTTGCTTGTCAAATTCTAGAATTGCTAGTGAGTCATCTGTTTGTTTTTTAATGAAGGTTTCAAACCTGCACGTAAATTAATCAAATCTTTGTACAACATTACGCCGTTTACGTTACAATCAAAGCAAATAATAATTAAAATATGTAGGTATTTGAAATCTGTCAAATTGGTAATATTATAAAAGAGCACGCACCTGCTTATGTCACAGTGATTTAACAAATCTTGTATTATTTAGGACGTATAAGTAGTCACGATGTGACGCTTCTTTTCAACATGAAAAGTGGCGTTTGACAGTTACCGATGGCGATAACAAATTTCTTCTCGTAACCAATATCCGATCCGAAGGACCAAAAATATGTTGTATTTACTTTTAATTTTTTCAAAAATATTGCTTAAATATTAAGTATTTTATTGACGAAATGTCTACAAAAAAAATGGAGACGATGTCTCGCTGATTGATTAGTTTTATAATAATCCGTGATTCAAAAAATTTTTCATTAAAATAGACCATAAAAAGTTTAGGTACGTCTACTATAAATGCATAAAACTAAAAATTTTATATAGTGCCGCAGACATAAATAATAACGTTATCGAACAGAATATTAACCACGTATAAATTCAAAATTATTTTTGACAAAGGTAAAAGAGTATTCCATTAGCAGTACTTGGCGTTCATAACTAGCTTGCTTTTCTGTATGTTCCAAATCTTGAATCAGTACATGAACCATGTGAATTTCATCTAGATCCATTATGAATGCCTTATAAACAATTCTATATAATAAAGCGTCTATTTTTTTTATGCCTGTCTTCAAAGTTAAACGGGTACTTCCAGACGTTGTAGAAACTTAAAATTTGGCATGTCGATGGGTCTTGTCTTCAAACCTATGGAAAAAATCCAAAAACCAAAAATTTATATTTAGGGGAGAGGCCAGGGCCGTCTCCGTCTGCCATAGGTTTAACATTATTCAGAGTATTCATTATTTATACTATTACGGTCCAAAGTCTTCGAGTTGCGCGTTACGACAAGAATCAAATTTATCGCGCATTGAAACAAATTTTCCTATTGGTGAATCAGAATTTTGCGCGTTTTAATCGAAGCGACGGGCCTACATCTTGAAAACTTTCTCTTCATTCTTGGGCGGTTGGCGGTGCGTTACGAAGCTCAAAACTAAATAAAAAATTTCAATGTGCTTTTAATAATTGCAGGATAAATTAGTGTGAAATATAAATCTGACCAATTTACGCCGTAAGTGAGTTTTTGCTATTTCTTTGGTTACTTGAGTGGTTGTATTAATTGCTAATTACAATGTATGCCTTAGGACGTGTCTGGACCTCAGCTTCTACTCATAATTCAATGTATGGATGACTCCTGGGAGCGCTGGAACGAGCCATTAGAAACCCCTTTGTGACACAAAAAGTTGCTTACGATCGTGCTGTCGTCGACCTCAAAGATATACAGCCAAACATCCTTCAGCGGTTGGGAGTCAAAGACAATCATCTGCTCCCAGAGCTGGGTCTTATATTTCTTCCCAACAAAATCATACAGATCTTCGAGTACCTGTCAATTGGCTGTCGTTAGCAAGGACCTTCCTTATCAGAACTACGTACAACAATATACAGCTAAGTTATTGTTTTAAGGAACCAATTCATATTTGTATGCGTTTGAAACTTAAGTACACGCGACATCAAGCGGTTATACCTTTAGCGTTTAAGAGAATTGTTATTCGGGGTAGCCTCCATTCACCCACGCTCGTTGTTGTTGGCACTAACTTCTTCAGAGTTAGGGGCGTTGCTGGTATCGCGGGGTAAGCTAAAACAAAAGGCCTTTTGGATTGGCGGGGGCTACACTCCGTATTAGAACGAGTGTACTATTAGTTTTTAAGTCACCGCGTGTACGTGACGGGTGTACCTCAAGTTTCCTTAATCACCAATCTTAAATTGGTACGTTAGTTTTATTTTAGGAATAATAAACGAAAAACTTACCTGAATTGCGACATATTTGTACGCAGACTATAATTAATTGGTTATTGTTAATGTACGCAAGTTTCATGCAACAGACTCTATCATTTCTCCTAGATACTCCTAATATTTTAAATTGTATGTGCTATATTTATGTGTCTTTTGTCTCTCTTTAATTGGTGTTTGTTGTAACGTATTAGACTCTAAGTAAAACCTAGTGAATTTCTGTTGATCGGTTTTATTTCTCTCCGTTACCCAGCAGGTGGCGCCACTTAGTTCTTTGAGTTCTTCTAAGGACCTTGCCAGACACTGCTGTGCTAACGCTTATAAATACGGAATCTTCCACAAAATTTAGTACGCTACTTCGAGCCCAATATTTTTGTGTTCTTTCTTCTCTAGGTTGCATTGCTAGAGCCGTCACTTTATTTTTTATCTATTATTATTTGTGAACTGCAACCGTTACAATACACAGAATTTCGTAAATAAACAAGCTCACTCAATATTCTTAGTTTGTTCTTCACCATTGAATTCCATTGAAATAAAAAAAATTAAAAAAAAGTCTAGCATTATTAAATTCATGTATTAAAATTTGCCTGTCAATCGACGGGATTTTAATCTAGTGTAATAATAATTAGATAAATTATATACAGGGAAAAGTGTCACGTCAATTTTGTTTTCTCCTATTACGACTAATAGAAAATAATTTCTTACGACGTTGAAGGAATGGGAAGTGACAAATTTTGAAGAATACCAATTTTTTGTTTTTATGAGAATTTTTGTCTTTCTGATGAGAAAATAATTCCCCACAATTCAAGAATATGGGTCCATTAAAATTTCATTTATCCCTGAAACGGTGCATTTTAGCGACCCTCAATAAATATACCTTTTCGAAAGCTAACGACCCGCCAAAAAAAAAGATAGAGGGCAATAGTAGCGCCCTCAGCATGTAACGCATAATGGAGAACATATTCTTGATCAGCAACTTGAAAACCGTCGGTAATCATATTACTTAAAATAACTAATAAAGAAAATTGTTTAAATTTATAAACTATTTACTATTAATTAATAAAATATTATACGTAAAATTATTCAAAAACAAAATTAACATCTTTGAAATGCTTTTTGATTCAACAAATTTTTATAAAATTTAATCAAATTCTCAAATATCTTAAAATTTTTAATTTTGAAAGTGAAACCGTTGCATCTTACAAGTGTAGAGTTTTAAGTAAATCATGTCCTTACCTAAAGTCATTAAAATACATAACTAATATAATTTTCACAATTCTATTGTTTGTAGTTTAAAAAATTAAACGATTTGATTGCACATTAAATTAAATTTAAATAAATCAATTTAATGGGCAATAAGTTTTAATTTAATTGTAAAAATATTTATGAAAGGTAAATAATAAAGTGGTTTAATTTATAATAATACATAACAATCAGTTTCAAAACGGTCGCGATGAGACATAAAACATGAACATATAAAAAACAAATTCGTAAAGAATTGTGGGCATCACTTTATGAGTATTTTGAAAAATGAGTTGAAGTAGTCGTCATTCTTAAAAATATGTTTCTACATTTTTCAATCGGCTACTTGTTCTATTTGAGATACTAATTTTATCGAACTTGTACGAGAAGAAAAATCAAATACAAAATATAGAAAAAACGTAAATGAATAAATTCGATTTTAAGCTTTACTAGAAGTTTAAAAAAGGAATTGATTGTTTATATAAAAAGCAGTATTTGTTTCATTTTAAACAATAAATTATTCATTTACAGTAAAATAAAATGAAAAAATATGTTGGGATATAAATAAAAATAAAGTTTCCATTACCTAAAAAAAATTATTAATTTTTGTTGTCTTCATAAAGGTTAGCGTAGACTTAACTGACATAATTTTATCTGGATATACAAATTAGGTAAACAAAACCAAAAAAAAAGATTAAACAAATTTTTGTTTAGTTGCATGAATTAACATTTTAAAAATTTTAAGCCGATCGAGAGATGCCAGCTACCAGTAAACACTGTCCACATCATGAATATAGAGCTAGATCACAAAACATACTCATTCTCTTTCTCTTTGTTGTACTGATTCTTGTTTCTTTCTATTCATATAAGACAATAATCCGAGATAAAACGTTCGCGATAATAAAACAACGTGCACATCAATTTTAAGAATTTTACTTCTTTGGTTTGTTCGTTATCTTACTTCAGCAGTTGGGGTAAATAAACACAGGCGTTATTGAAACAAGACGAATACGTACACTAGATATTAATTTGTGGGTAATTTATATAATACAAAACAAATTAATAATTGTAGAAACACGTACTCAAAATTGTTGTATTTACATAAGCTATTTGAGAAATTTTCGGTGTTATCTAAAGAACATAGAAGACATTTTAAAAATTATCAGAGTTGTCTATTTCATCGTAGCAAAGCAGTAAAGCAGTGTTAAGAATTTTGTTGTTGTTGTGATACGATTTATTCCAGATTGCAATCACTATTCGGAGAGAAGAAAACAATATGATTTCCTTAGATTTCTCTCAGGAAGGCAGATATGTTATTATTCGCCATTTGGACGTTTATATAAATCATTACAGTAGTTTAAAATTTAACATTAACAAGGGTGAACCTAATTATCATACCTTCTTGTAAAGAACGCCTCTTACGAATTTAAAATCTACACAAAGATTATCAGTTAGTTATGTATGAATGCTATACGAAGCATATTTCACGATAAGGTGACAAAATATGTCGTTGATTTTCTCGACTTGAATGTTTACGCTTCAACCATGTTTCACGATAAGTCTTGGTGATGGTTTCCAAGACTTAGCTGTATCATGTTTAAAGTCTGTAAGCTTCTATTTTTACAAAATTCGGGATTTTTCTAAATTGAACGCAGATTTCTGTCAAAAGTTTAAAATTATAGAATAGTATATTAAAGAACTAGTTTCAGAAGACGCATTTTATAAGACAAGTACGAGTTGCTAAAATGCCTTCTGAAACGAATTCTTTATACTATTTTTTCTATTTTGGGCTTTTCAGATTGACTTTAAAATAAAATTTCGCGAGTTCTTAAATTTAGGGAATTTTGAAATATAATTGCCAGGGTGGCAATATTTTTATTAAACTTTGGTTTAAATGCTAGTTTAAATTTAATTAGTACATTTATCATACGTTTAATTAAAAAAAATGAGTGAAAATAAAATAAAGTAGATACATAAATTTACTGAACATTAATTTATTACGATTTAAATTAACGCACACCGAAGTAACGACAGCTTTGACGTTATAAGTGTTACCACTGTTCGGAATAAAAATTGTTCTATTTCTATAAAAGAACTCATTTGGGTGCTTTTATAGCTCTGTAAACGACCCAAAATAAAAAAAAGTATAATTTATACATCGAATGTTAACACAGAAATCTGTTGATGAGAAAGGTGTGATAATAGTTATTAACCTAACGAGTGCGGGAAATTTTTTTCTCAAAAAAGTTAGGTATAATATTTTTTCCACTACTATCTGTGAAGTGGACAATTATTGCGTCTCCTAGCCAACTGAGAAGTTGAATTTCTCTATTAGTGGTTAATAATTTTTTTCTATTGTTGATCTAGGTTAATAATGGACAATTTCGAATTTTTGGGAATCTAAGAATAGTTGTTTAACAAAAACAAGTGAAACATAATTTTGTATATCCAGGAGATTATCTTTAACGTATTTGCTGCTTAAAATTACCTAACACGATAAAATTATTTGAATAAAAAAATGCCATTAGTTTAAAATTCGCGCCCCCATCCCATAATCGCAAATACATAACCTAAATTTATTTATTTATTAAATATGATGGTATCAGTTTTTTCAAGTTTCCCAAAGGAGATTTAACCAGGCGAGTTAAGTTACATCAAGAATTTTAAGTAAATTACAAACATTTGGTTGTAGGTGTTTTGAATGGATAACAGAATCTGGAAGTTCCGATCTGTTGCATAAAAATGTCGACTCTAAAAGCTTAACGAGTATGTGGCGAACACTTGCCATTCCTAAATGAATTACAAGTGTCAATTTCTGAAACCCAATATTCAAATGATGAAAGGTATATTGGCGATGCAATAAATGCCCGTTAACATCTCTAACTATACCAACACTATGCAAGCTTGCAGCTCAAATACTCTTAGGTAAAGAAAATTACGGAGGAACATTTTTAAATTGCAACGTGAAAAGAAAGCTCTTCAATTGAAGTTAACATCTCCCAACGATTATTTCCCGAAAGCAAAGCACACATTGTGACAGCCCAAGTGGACTTAAAAATAAACCACTAAGAAGCAGAAGATATACAGAGGAATACAAACAATTTTCACTAAAATTATATTTTACGAGCCCCAAAATGTTAATTTTAAAGTAGGTTTTAAATTTTTTGCCAGTTCAAACTGCTACGTGATCATGGTTTCAAATACGATATGCAAAGGTGACAAATTGAAGTCGATAGTATTAAACTGCATAGAAAAGCTACAACTACAATGCGGTGCCAATGTTAGGGCAGTAGTAAAATTTTCAAAACCTAATTAAAAGAATAGATGTATCACCGGAAAAACCATATCTTCTCGTAAACGATAAGAAAATCTATTATTTCTTCGATGTCCCCTATTTATTAAAGTCGGTGCAAAATAACTTGATTAAATACGATATAATCTTTAATAACAAAAAGCATCTTGGAAAGACATTAAAAATTTCTACATGTCAGACAAATCTAAACCGCTGCGATTGGCTCCTAAATCAACTAATTTACATATTACTCCGAATAATTTTCAGAAAATGAAGGTGAAATATACCACACAAGTGTTTAGTGAATCAGTTGCAGTTGGTTTATCAACGTATGTACCTTTTAATGCTTTTTGATTTATTTGCATTCCTGTGCTATTTGATTTTTACAAGAAAAATGTTTATTTTTTATGTTTGGCTTAAATTTGGCTAGTAGTGGAAAAAATAGTATATACACCATGGTTGTGAAGTCCATTATTGCCTACGCACCTTATTTCTGTGCTAGAGCTAAGGCAATAATGACAGACTTTACAACCTCGGTGTATAATATACTATTTTGTAACGAGTAACTGTAGCAATAATTCATAAACAAATAAATTCACAGCTGCTTAGTTCTTTGTATTTAAAAAATTTGAGTTGGTAACGCTGTCCCGCCGATTACTTGACAATTTGACTTGCGTTGTCAACTAATACCAACCTATCAAAAATTTCCCTATACCCTTGGAAACTAAAAACACCGCGGTGCGGAAATGAAGCTTCCCGTCTATCTAGAATAACCGGGAAATCAGTAATCTTAGGCTATGAGTACAAAATACTTATTTACGAATCAAGTTCAGGAAGAACTTTCTCCTACATAGCGCGAATGCTATAATAATCTTCCCGCAAGAGGTTTGTACAATATTTTTTGTATTGAGCAAATATTCCGTTAATAAATATTAGCAACTATTTTACATTAATGTCAAGTTTTAATATAGTTAGCAGAGTGCTATGAGTTGACGTTTTTAGTTGTAGTAATATACATACTGGATAAATGGCACTATAAATTTTTAATAACTTTGTGTAGATTTTTTAAGGTTAATTCTTGTCTCTATTAACAAAAATCATTGGGAAAATGATTTTCAGCAACTAAATATTATATTTGGATTACAATGTTATTATTTCAATGTCTGTAAATGCCAGTGTTTTTTGTAATTTTTCCCGAACTGATGCGGGAAAAATAGCTTCCTGATTGGCTATACATTTATATCAAATGTCATTTTCCAAACGGCGAGTACAAAAAAGCAATTTATACTCGAGGTCGAAAGATGTCCTACAAAAAGATAAATCAGCATAAGATGTGTTTATCTAGTAAGCGCATATCAAATTGCCTTGTACGCTTAATAATTTGGTAGGCTTTTTCTCTCAAAATCACTTTTATTGGTGTTTGTGGGTTTCTTATTGTTAAATATACTAGTGTTTCTCAAGCTTTTTAAAGAAAAAAACCGCGCATGTACGGTTAAGAACTAAACTAAAGCCAGAGGTTTTTCGTAAAAATTAAAACAGTATAAGTATTATAAGTATTTATACTTAAACAATGCGATAAAATTATTATTTAAATTTTGATTTCTAATTGATTTAATTTTTTTTGCCTTCTCGATTCTAAACATAGTAACCATGCATCCATAACGTTAGCGGTATTTGGATTTTTACACATCAAATGTACTTTACCGCACGAGTGGAGTGCGGTAAAGTAACTTAAAGCTTATTAAGTTATAAAAACTATTAAGAACCCACAAAAACACATTTTTACATAGTTTCCATTGTTATAAAGTGTGGAGTTATTAGTAAAATCGGTTTTATTTGATTTTAATGGAGCCATCTCTTAGTCATTTTATAATATAATTTTAAAACTTGACAATCGCAATTAAATTTTGTTTAAACTTAAATCATTAAATAACTTTTATTTCAATCAAAAATAATAGTTTATTAATTCTACAAAAATTAAAATGTCAGGTAGTGATGACTCACTAATAAATAATAAATAATTGTGTGCCGGTATTATTTACGAACAAACGAAAATTTGTAATTAAAAATTGATTTGTGGATCAATTTCTCCCTATAGTACAAACAACTATGTTTACACTTATGCGATGAGGACAAAACTCTTTCAATTTTGGGTTATAAATGTTCTAGAGACTGTTATTAACTTGATATTGCCGGATCAAAAATTTCTCCTTTAGGCGGTCGAAAAGACGCATTTCCTTTCTGATTCGTGACCCGTCTGTTAAACGTGCTACATGAACATCATCTGAAATTCACACAGCTACACATGTTTTAATTATTTAGTATAAACTTAAGTAAAAGCATCCCGTACAGGAACAGCACATCTTGTTCGTGTGTGAGTACACTTTTACTTTTTAATGAAGTATTTGCTATTACAGTTTTCTATCAATTGCAGACACCTTTTTTTTGTTCTCTTCGCTTTCTCTTGTGGGTTTTTTTTAATAGTTGCTATGCTGACGAATAGACAATAATCCGAAAATTACTTAACATAACGAAGCTGTGTCTGGATATTATTAGTGAAGGTCGCCAGCGTTGAAATTTAAATCTACGTTAGAGCCCCTTTTGTTTTAAGGACACCACACAAAATAAAACTGTTATCTAGTTCATTATGAGCACGTCCAGCAACTGTTATTACTTCGGAGTCCATCTTGTCTTTCCTTCTTTGCTGGAAACTAAGTATTGTCTGATTTGAATACGAGAGCTGTCACTCATATTTATTAACGTTTGAACACTATAAACTTCTTTTGCACAAGCATGTTATTCTTTATTTTTGTCGCGTTTTATGTACTCGTACTACGGCTGAAAATTTAACAACATATCGTTTGCACTGTGTTAAAGAATCTCTGTAAACTTGAAACATCTTTTGAAGAATTGCTCAATCGTGTTGCGCTTTGAAACTATTTAGATAATCGGCCAGGTTTGGTACTTCACGTAATTTGTTTTTAAGTAAATTAATTACAATAATTGCCACGCGAAATTGGTGGGTCGCTTGAAAGGAACCATTCATGCTACGATTGTCAAAATTTTATAGTACACTACGACAGATAACTTATTTGGGTGCTTGTGCCTAAATTATTACTTATTTCTTAACTCGCTCTCCTGAGTTATTGTTATTTTGTAACTGCATTTCTCTAAACCGTACTATATTTTTGTGACTATGTATTTCAATGCGCATTATGAATAAAGTCTAGTCACTATAATTATATATTTCTACCAACCTACGGTTTGTTTCTTGTGTCTGCGAGTTCCCAGTGGCTCTAGAAGATTTCTTATACGCGATACCAGATGGCGCCTTATAAATTCTTTGTGCAGTGTAGAAGCCTTCGTTATAACGATTCTAAATAAGCCGTCGACCACTCCCGACTAATAGGAGCTGCCGGCAAGCTTTTCTAACACTGCTATCTCATTGTTTAGTTTGTTTACAAATAAACCGTTACAATTAACATTAGTATTTATATTTATATTTCAATATTTCATTAAATGTGTCCGTGTACATATGATTTAAAGCAGTACTCTTGATAATGTTTTTTTAAAATAAAACGTTTTTGAAATTATTTCTATAAAAACACGTCGGTCAAATAGTTAAAACCCTATCTCTGCGGTAGAATATTTTACCCCGTTCAGTCGTAAAATACACACTACCGCACGTATAAAGTAAATAACTATTTTAATTTTTAAAACTTTTAAAGTTGAATATATCAAAAAACAATTGAGGTATCAAAATTTGATTGTAACATTCTTACTCTAATTAAAAAAACTACATAAGAATCATATAGTGCGAGTTTCTAATCAAAGATGTCTTTTTTTAGAAAGTATGCTGGGACACGTCAATTTGTAATTTAAATCGCCTTTTTTTTAATGAACAAAAAACAGTATGTCCGAAAATGTTGATATGACGTCATCGACTTTTTAACTATTCTTAAAAGGAATATCAAGGTATACATGGGTGCCAAAATTTAAATTTATATTTCTTGTCGTTTAAAAGATATTTAACAAATATTATCTAATTAAAAAAAAACAACTCAATAGTTTTTCTTCAATTAATTTTTTAAGTGTTGCTCTTTTACTAACTGACAATAACCTAAGCGTAACCAAACCTCATTTTAAACATTTCTAATTACTCCAGGAGAAGTTAGCCTACACTCCTGTCTTATTCGCTCTTTAAACTTCTCAATATTTGCCGGTTTGGTTTTCAAAACTTTGCTTTTCAAGTATCCCAATAAGAAATAGTCTAAAGGTGTTAAAACTAGGGTATCCATTCAACTGGTCCTCTTCTACCAATACATTCAAAATAAGAAGGCGCACCGTTTTGTTAAAACTATATGTTTCTATTTGGTACAACAGCTTCTACAGGATATGAAAACAAAATAGTCAAATTCGGAATTAGCTATTCCTGAAAGAATTCTAAATGTCCCAATCCATTAAAATCTTCTTGGAAGAAAACTGATCTTATAACTGGATCACCAACATTCCCTGTCCAAACATTAACTTTTTCTGAGTGCTGAGTGTGCCTCATCTAGTGTGGGTTGTTGTCTGTCCAGTAACGCCAATTTTGACGATTTAACTCATCATTCAAAGTAAACGTTGATTCACCAGAAAATGTTTGTTTTTTATGGTTACAACATTTCTGTCTAGTAGATCCATCATTTGTTCGCAAAATTGAAGCCTTCTATTAGGAACATCTTCAGTGAGTTCCTAGAGAACTATTATTTTGTAAGGATATAATTTTTAGTCTTTAAGAGTTCTTGTCATTAAAGTTTGGCTAATTTCGAGTTGCCTAGCTATCTGCTTAGTGGGGATATAAAGATTTTCTTAAACGAGAGAAGCATGTTAATTTTGACCTCTTCACTAAGCGCAGTTTGACAATGGTTACTTGTTTTTCTAAAATGTTCATTTTTTAGTTAGACGTTAGACGAGAGTAGTCGATTACGACCACATAAGTACCAAATTTCATATTGATGGAATTTCAGAAAAACTTTCTAACCGACGGGCTACGTAAATCACCCTGTACAGCAAAATATTAAATAATAGTTCGATTTTTAGAACTAGAAAGATTGCTTTTGGCTAAATATGGGGTTAGCAGAAATTGAAGAGCAAAAAAAAGCTCTAAGAAGAAATAACGTCGATTCTGATAATAAACCGTAGATAAATGTTATAGTTGATAGAGATTGGAGCAATCGAAGTTACAACCATAATTTTGACGCAAAATCTAGAGTTGTAAGTGTAAAGGTTAACTTAAATAAAAGAAGAACATTTTTGTTCCTAATTCACAGGCAGTAATCATTATATATATTACTCAAAAAAATTATTTTTTGGTATCAGAAACAAATACTGTAGCATCTGTTCTTGAGCTTCCGCAAAGAGTATCGATTCTATTGGCCATGTTTGCTACAAAAACTGGAGTGCAAGTTTCACAGCTGTGAAAGCAGATATTTTGGTCAAAAGATTGTGCTTGAGTAAACAGATGCATCAAGTACGTTACTAACAATTTATTGAAAATGGCAATTCAAGTGCTTTTGTAAGGCTGCGAGATTCCGTTTTGTATGGCAGTGACATAAAAAAAATCAAATACTACAATACAGAAATTGCTAACAAAGGCGTATGCATTTCAAGAACCACTTATTGTGTTATCGATATTTTTTAATAAAGGACTATATTTGTTTATTGTTATATTATTCTTAAATATATTGATACATTGATGTTGCAACTCCAAAGTATTATTAAAAATGTCACTTATAATATTATATCGGACTAGGGTCGCTTACGCGACCCTTGCCCAACACCGCTTCGCGCCGATGGGGTTTGCTGCTTCGCAGCAATCTATTGGACCGGGGCTAGTTTGGTAAAGACACGGCTCGCTTCGCTCGTCAAATTGTAAATATGAATCGTTTTCCAAATGCGAATTGGATAAAGACACGGCTCGCTTTGCTCGCCAAATTATGAATTTCTTACTCAAAAAAATAGTTTCAATTCAAATTTGATAAAGACATCAAAGTAGCATCGTTTTCCGAATGCAACTTTGAAAAAGACACGGCTCGCTTTGCTCGCCAAATTGTGAAGGTCAAACTCTGGCTTTTCTTAATCAAAGAAATTGTGTCAATGCAAATTTGATAAAAACACGGTTCGCTTTGCTCGCCAGAATGTAAACATTAAAGTAACGTCGTTTTCCAAATTCAACTTTGATAAAAACACGGCTCGTTTCGCTCACCAAATTGTGGGAGTCAAACTCTGGCTTTTCTTAATTAAAAAAATTGTTTCAATACAGATTTAATAAAAACACGGCTCGCTTTGTTCGCCAGATTGTAAACATCAAAGTGGCGTTGTTTTCCAAATACAACTTTAATAATAACACGGCTCGCTTCGCTCGCCAAATTGTAAAGGTCAAACTCTGTTTCCGTTCTTTCTCGTTCCAACCACGTTTATAACCTTTTCTCGTCGGAAATAAACAAAATTTTTAGTAACCTACTAGAAAACAAATTACTAGTTTTTTTGTGGTACTAGGTAATTTCGGCGACGTACGTTCACCTATACGGTGTCGGTGTTAACAATAACAGTATTGTTTATGCTACTTTAGTTTCATGCAACTAAATAACTAATTTTAATTTATGTTTTCTGATAAAGAATTATAACGCGTAATCGAGATTAATCTTGTTTCATGTTTTTGTGATAATCCCGTGGTAGTTTTTACTTTTAAAACGTATTCACTTCAACCTTTAACTAGAATACAAACAAAACGTATGTATTCTGAAACAAGTGGTTTCCTTTATTTGAATGAACGTCCATGTTACCAAAATTGGTTTCCACTAGTGCAGCACCTCATTTAAGCGGTAATTTTTGCATGTGCCGCCTCTTTGCAATCAGGATCAATTGACGCAAGTGGCATCTGTTGATAGTGAATTAAAGTAAATTCAATCGCTTGCCTTCTTCAGGGTTATAAGCAGTGAGAAAAATATAATTTTGTTACATAAGCAACTTTCCATGCAAGCCTAAATGAAAGAGTTTGTACACCTGTCAGTAAAAGGATTACTGTACGATTACCCTTAGTTTAAGTCAAACAATACCATATCAATGGTAAAAGTTGTAAATCATTCGGTAACCGTAAATTTGTCTAAGAGATGTATGGTTAGTTGCATCTAATTTTAATAAAAATGACTTTATTACTTAACTTAATCAAAAACATAGATCCAATGCAAGTTAGAAAATTTAATCTATGTATACAAATACGAAGCTGATCCGTTGAATTGCCGTTGATCAAAACGCGATTAGTAAAAATTTTCATTAAACTGTTTTTTTAAATTTTATTCAAATTTTATACTTAAGTCCGCTTAAAAAACTATATTGAAGACCTCTAGCAATATCGATTGTGTCTAAGAATTAAAAAATTATTTTTTAATTAAAAATGTTCGTTTTACTTTACACCCTTAAGTGCCCACTATTGATAACTTTTTTATCTGTGAACTGTAAAATTGGTCAAATAGACCAACTAGTGTCATTTTTAATTGTGTTTTCAAATGTCAAGAAAAACGATTAAAAATCGATTTCTCAAGATAATGGTCGACACGATATATTTGTTTTAAATAGAACACCCGGTATATTTTGTTGCGGTTTGAAAGAGAATCGCAAACTAAACACAAAAGTCTTAGCACACTATTATAAAAAATGCAAAATAAAGTAGTTATTGAGAAATCTTTATTATTTCTCAGTTTGCATGATATTGAAATACGTATGAAAACTAAAGTGTCAAATCGGATGAGTTGTCTAGATGGGTCTAAAGGCCGTCGTTGATTGAAATTTTTTTCTAACGTTTGGCTAATGCAAGTGGTCAACTTCTTCAGAGGTTTTCCATCTCCGATGTTGAATGTAAACTGATGAGTTCGGCTTCTCTTGCATCGCGTCGGTAAAATTCGGTTTTTCGTAAGGTGCCGTTTGATGGTTTTTGAGGATTGGACTCCAAATCTGGTTGAGCCTCAGAGTTTCTTCTTTCTTGATAAATTTCCTAACCAATTGGTTATGATAACCATTAGACGCTGCTAGCAACTTGGAGCTTTCGAAGAGTATTTTGTAATTCCCGATGACTTTTCGGCGTGTCCCAGACATCGGTTTTTTTACACCGTTCCCTTTAAACTAGTATAAATACAACCTTCATCAGTCTACATCCAACATTGAAGATAGAAAAACCTCTAAAAAAGCTTTCACATTAGCAAAACGTTAGGAAGACATTTTAATTAACGACAGCCTTTATGTCTAAATCTAGACAACTCCAGTTTAAAAAGAAGCCCCCAAACCCTAAACCAATTTGTCAAAGCTTCACGTTATTAAGTAGCTATCAAATTATTAATATTTACTCTTTTGAAGTAAGAGTATGGTTTTATAATTTATTCAACCGCAACAATGGTATTTAGGTGATTATTTCTTCTACTTAACATCCATGGGTTAGAAAAATTGGATTCATTACACTACAAAATGTGGCCATATTTATATACAGGGTCACTGGTAATTGGATACATTCCTTTGGAGATCTGATAGAACATGAGGTAAGGGAGTAAATTTAACCTAATATGTATTATACAAAACTCAATGGATTTTGAGATATTTCGATTTTCAATTTTTCTTAAAAAAGTTGATGTTAATATGTTAAAATGTAATTTTCAAAAAATTTACGCCAACTTTGTAAAACTTTTTTGATGGAATACTTGCCCAACACTATGGTCTTCCGTATGAAATAAAAAATATCCCTTAGCATTTCCATCATGTGATAATTTCAAAGAAAAACTTGTACAAAATAATTTTTCAAAATCAGATGTGATAATTCTTGGAGGCTTTTTTTAATAATAATAATGCGTTTATTAATCCAACAGACATACAATTGTCTATAGTGGACAAACTTATTGCAATAACAATCCTTTATTCATATAATATTAAATAAATAAATTAAAGCGCAATTGCTAAAATCAGATAATATACATATCCTTTAACAACAAAAAAAAACTATATTTATGTGTGTATTATTAAATTAAACCTAGAAAGTATAGTAACTAATTAGAAAAAAAAGCAAATAAATTTCTCTTAATTGGACCATACGAAAAATTTTGATAAAAAATATCAAAACTCAAGTTTACCATGTTACATAGTCTATAACAAGTAATCAAAGTACTATTGTGGTGGCGAATAGTGTTTGTAATAGGATAATGTAACATGATATGACTTCTACTGTTTGATGAACGATGTACAGTAATGTTTACGGTATTTAGCAAGCTCGTACATATAATATTTCCTTTAATAAGTGTTTGTAAAAAAATTAAATACGACACTCAACGTCTACTTTGCAAAGTGTATTCATTTGTATGTTGAAGTAGTATTGATAGATCACAATGACGATCAGGATAACGTTTATACATTTTAAAGAAAAGATATTTCAAATATTTTCTCATAACATTTTCTAATAATGATATGTGATTTTGGGTATAAGGACTCCAAATTATACTGCAATATTCTAGTTTAGAGAGTACTAGTGGGTAAAAAATTTGCCTTATACTTGCAATATTAGAAAAATCTTTAGTGTTCCTTATTAAAAACCTAAAGTTTTCATTGCCTTATTTGAAATACTTATTATATGTAGACCAAAATTTTGCCTGCTGTCTAATGTAACTCCTAAGTCTTGAACAGACTCACAAGTGTTTATAACAGTGCCATTCAAATTATAATAGAAGTTAATGTTGTCTGTTTTTCTTGTAAAAGTAATTTTCTTACATTTTTTACATTTAATTCAAGACAATTTGATTTACACCACAAGTTTAGTTGGTCCAGGCAATGTTGGAGGTTAAAACAATCAAAAGGTGATCTAATAATATGCGCGAGTTTTAATTCATCAGCATATATAGAAACTTTGCATGGCAGATCTTTGACTACATCATTATAAAATATAATAAATAATATTGGACCTAAATTTGAGCCCTGAGCAACTCCACTGATAGCTTGGAAAATTTCGGAAAAGTAACCACCATATTCAACAAACTGTGATCTACCTACAATCAATGCTTTAAATACTAGCAACAATTTCTTACAAATGCCATAATATTTTAACTTTTTTAGTAGAATACAGTGATTAACTCCATCAAAAGCTTTAGTAAGATCTGTGTATATTGTGTCAATCTGTAATCTGTTGTCCATAGCAGTAGATATAAATTCCGTAAATTTACATAAATTAGTTAATGTAGACTTCCCTTTTACGAAGCCATGTTGTTCTTCTATTGCATTGGATATGTGCTTTGGTTACTATTAGCACACACCTCAATATTACACTCATGAACTTGATGATTATTGTACACTCTGGCAAACTGGTTAGCAAATGCATTCACAATGTCCTGTTCATTATCAAAAATTTCATTATCATCTAACATGCACGAAGGTATACGTGACGTTTTTTTTTTCCACAAAAGATCAAAACTTTTTGGGATCATCAGTTAATTGGTTTTCAACTGATGAAATAAATATTTTATATTCACATCTTATTTCTTTGTGGATTTGGCGTCTAATACATTTAACGGCATCTAATAGTGACTGAGACTTTTTTTTTCGATAACGGTTCCATAACTGATTTTTTTAACCATTGATATAATAGATTTATTAAACCATACTGGAAATTTTTTGATTTAGCAGAGGGTCTCTGAGTTGGGACATATTCATCCATTTGCTTATATAGTATATCATAAAATATTGAACAAGCATCATTTGGCCTCTCAAGTGTAAGTAAAGGTGACCAGTCAACTATTGATATGGCATTGTATAAAACTACCAAATCCGCCTTATAAAAGTGGTGTTTATATGTATCTGCAGTTACGAATTTATTAAGTTTAGACATATTATAACTTATACTGATTTCAAGACACGGATGATGAACATCTTCAGTTACCAGAGCAAATTGAAGTTTTTCAATAGATATATTTAAATGAGGAGTAGAGATAAAAAGATCTAACGTCCTCATGTTAAAATTCAATACTTCGTTGTGTTGATATAAACCATTTACAGCTAGAAACTGTGAATAAACATTAAACAAGTTAGTTGGGTTTTGACCATGCATACATTGAAATATTTCAGGTATGTTAAAATCACCACACAGAAATGTTGTAGATGAAAAATCCAAAGTTACTTCTAAATAATCAAATATTGTTGAGTGTATGTCTACTGTGCTTGCAGGTGGTATGTACAAAACAACTAAAGTCATTACTTTGTTATCTGATATTATTTTAACTCCCCATAGATCAACAGTTGAACACTGAGATACCATGTTTAAGTTATAACATTTAATATTACTTTTTAAAGCAGCTAATACACCACCTCCTCTTTTATTTATAAATATAAATAATTATATATATATATATATATATATATATATATATATATTAATATAGCCCGGAAATAACTCAGCGTTATTAGAATTTGTGTATAACCAAGTTTCACTAAGTAATATTATATCGGCTTCACTAATACAGCAGTTATTATAAAAGTCAAACATTTTTGTGTTTAATCCACGCACAATTTGATAAATAATATTGTGGGGGAAGGGATGGGAGGACTTGCAACATTTGATGAAAGAGTGTGAACACATCAGAAGCAAAGAAAAAAAAACAAGTAATATTAGAAGAAAAAGGCGAAGGAGAGGAATGGATGAGTTTTAGAAAGAAGAAAAGTTTTATGTGGAAGAAGGACATTTTAAGTTTTGGGGTAGGGTCGTTTTAATAAATCAACTTTAATATTGGTTTTTAGGGAGATTTTCAGGGATGTAGTTGACAAGGAAACCGAACCATTGTAAATTAGCAAACTAATAAAAATGTCTCTCTATCTATCAATAACTACTTTATTTTTCATCTTTTTATAATAGTGTGTTAAGATATTTGTGTTTAGTTTACGATTCTCTTTTAAACCGCAACAAAATATACAGGGTGTTCTATTAAAAAAAAAGGTGTTTTAGTCATTGTCTTGAGTACATGACACTCAATTGTTTTTCTGTCTTGTCTTCTATTAAAAACGATACTAATTTGTCTATTTGACCAAATTTGTAGCTCTAAAGATAACAACGTTAGCAAGTGGCACAGACTGTATATTTTGTAGAAGTCAAACTATTACAAATACGTAGTAGATCAATGTAGTTTTAAAAAAGCATAAAACATAAACAGCTTTATCATATTTTGAATAAATGAAGAAGATTAATTATGTTATCAGTAAAATACTAATTAAGTAGATTATACAGAAATATAAAGTTAGCAATCGATTAATTAATCTGCAATAATAAACATTAGGAAAAACGTAATTTACGACACCAAAGAATTTTATTTACGCAATAGCAAAAGGCAATGAACGAATTAATTAGATCGTTATCTAATTTAAATTTCTCAAGATTATTTACTTTGATGTAATTATCTTTGTACAAGCCTTAGTATTATAACTTCCCTTTGCTTTAAGGCATATTTTGTTGAATACAACGTGGAGTCGAATTTTGCTTTAGATTTATCCCAGATACTTACCATTGAGTACGTGCACAGTGACATTAGCGGGGCGAGCGTTAGAGGGGTTACACTGATAATTTCCAGAGTCAGAGGGTCGGGCTTTTTGGATAAGTAACACGCTGCGACTTGTTTCTCCTCTTTCAGTGGCAACACTAACACCACCTCGGTTACTTGAATAGCTGATTATCTGAAACGACAGATGACATATTAAAACTTAGTTATTTGTACAAATACGAATTATCTTGTACGCATTTGCAAGATTGTACGACAGTATAGAAACAAATTGCCTTCAAGCTCTGTTAAGCTCTAAAAGGGTATAACCATAATTACGTGCTAAGGAAATGTGCCGGATTTATTTGATATATCCCTAAGATATAAAGCTCTCATTAGTAATAGGAATTAATTACGCAATGAAAAAGATTTGTGTTTTAATAAAGAAATAAGTATAATTTGGAATTAAAATAAGCAATTTGTGTTTCATAGTTTTCAATACCTGTAAGTTTAAATTCACTGATGTAAATTTTAAACATACACTAAACAATTAATGTTTCATAATATTTCGGAAAATATAAGCAATGTGTATGTAAATCCTTTGCTATTAATATTTCAAACTTTGAATCATTTAGCCTTTATAACTTGTTTCGACTTAATATTGACACATATATTTCAAAGTTTTCATTAAATTTTGCTCTACATAAGATTTATGTACTTTAATAATACTAATACCCAAAGAAGTTGAGTTCTAAACAATAACTCTAAAAATTTAATGACAATTCTTCAAAAGATAGATACACAAATAGCTGGACTCCATCTTTCTCATTAGTAGTTTGGACATTCAATTGAATACGGTGAGAACGAACTAATCAGAACATACTACCCCTACACTTAATTTTTAATTAATTTTGTTTTCATAAGTAGTGGATAGATGTTACCTAAGGCCCTAGTAGTCTTTCAGTAGTGTGACCACTTGTACAGTCTTTCGCGTTTATAGTGGCGCGGTTAAGATATGTATTAGTTGTTTCCTTTAACTGTATACATATAAACAAAATAAAATCGGATATATTTTGCTATTGTATCGATAGGCTTGGTACCAAACTAACAAAAAAAATGAGAACCTGAAGCTATAAATTAAAACTGTAAACTAGTATGCTAGTATGCACATGATAATTTTATAAAAGTTTAACCTTCATCTGCAGTTAGATATTGTAGTTTTATGTAAAATATAATAAATTACTCAGTAAAAAAACTATAATAGGAGATTTTTAAAATGAAAATTGCGATGTTTTTTATTAAGAAATTAAACTATCTCTGATAAAACAAGCATTTTTATCATCACAATAGTTTAAGAGGTTAATCATGGCCATTGTCCGAAAATCAATGTATTGTTATGGAAAAATATTTGTTTTTAAACCAGAAAAGTGGTTGATCAAAAATTACTGTAATAAACATACTAATTCGACTACTAATTCCAACTTTTTAAAAAATGTGTAAAAAGTAAATTTAATTTAAATACTGAAAATTGGCGTCGAAATAGGTCGTATATATCGTAACGTTAATGTTCGTATAAATCACGTCATATGGGTTATTTGATTTATATGCAATTGTTTTTATTTTGCCTTCCTTTATTTCTTGTACCCGAATACAAGAAGAAGACGGAGCGCCAACTAACAAAGTAATTACGAAGAGAAACCTATCACTTATAATCAGTAAAACTGATAATGTTTAATTGGTGCACCACTACCTTAAAATAACAAAACGACTCGATAAGATAAAAATATTTTTATTGCTACTAGAACGTTTCTTTTTATTTGTTTTACAAAACACATACAAATCTAGTAGTAATCAGAACGAGATATCAAGCGAGACAACACTACTCTCCGCAGGTATAGATAATGATATCAATTTCGCAATCGAATTCAACAATACCTTTGAACGCGCGACACTGTCCGATGCACCTGAAGCGCAATTTAAAGTTAAATCCGGCAAGCGATTATTTCGGTGCAACGGTCGCTCAAATAAATTATTGAACACGTATAGATTGCTTAGCGTATTTTAGAATCCAAAAATTGCGACGGAGCACAAAGGTTAAATTAGATCACAGTGTCTTGATATTTCTGGAAACATTGTGGTACGTGGCAGCAATTGAAAAGAAACTTACAAGTGGCTTGATATTCTGCCCTTTATCTTAGTGTGTTTGCTTTGTTTTTGTTAGCGGAAAAAAAAATTTCAAACATCGGTCGTTACGACGTTGGTACAACCAGAGAACCCCCGTACTTAGCTGCTATGCCTTAGCATCCAAGCCTAGAATGATAATAACCCACTACTTGGATAATGATGATATCCGTGCTCAAATTCGTAATATAATTAGTGTACTTGAAATCCGTACTTTAATCTAAAATAAACGAAAAATAAAACGGTTGTTCACCACGTTGTATCAGGGATGCAATATTTTACACTTACGTTGTACGCGTAGAATAAGAAAAGAATTTCCTTCAATCCGTCTTCATCGTAACGGAAGAGATCGCCTAGAATTACGACAACGCAAAATAAATACCCGTTAATTACGGTTGTCTAAGAAAATGATGGAATTAATTAACTAAATGTGGTCAAATGACGGAGGGACACGCAAGCCAAACGTCTACCATTAGAATAACAACGGAAATGTTCAAACAGTGCATTTATTTCGACGACCAATCAAAACGATTGAAATAAATTAGTCAAAGTATCCTCGTGCGCCACCTATTGGCGTCGAGAAAATGTTAAAAATTAGAAACTGTAAATATCGGCAATTTTTGTATAAGGTGACGAAATCAACGTACCATAAGATCTTGTTTATTTAAATAACGTTTAATTTCTAATGCTTCCAAACTGTTAGTTCTTTATAATTAGTTAATTAATGGTTTGATTCCAAAATATGTTTTGCAAAATTTTATTTCTTTGGATGTTGATTTCTCAAAAGCGATCAAAAGTTCTTTGTACCTTACTTCAAAATTTCGAATATACACTGTGTCCAAGATAACGAGGGCCGCTGTAAGTATCTCCAAAACAGTAATAAATACAGACTTGGTTAAATGAGCAAAAGTTGCGCCCTTAAAAGCACAAAAAAATAACGGTCAAAAATCTTCAAAAATTTTATACGTTTTTCAGATATTTTGAAAACTTTTGATTTTACGATTTTACATAACATTTAAAGCAAAACTAGATATATCATTTAACACTTTAAGTTCAATAATATCCAATTGACGAATTTGAGTAATAATTTGATGGAATAAGCACAAAAGAAATTACCTTACATTAAAAACACAAAAGCAAGCTTTAGAAAAAAAATGTATGTTTATTGAACAATTAAATGACTTAGAGTGTTAAATGATATAAGTAGTTGTATAGAACTTTAGTTTAAATGCTTTGTACAGGTTCGTAATAGGAAAATTCTGTATTGAACTCAAAAAAAATACTTAAATGATAGTAACCCGCAAAGTGTGATACGCCGATGAATTTGGAGTGAAATTAAGAATATAATGTCAAAAAATAAAGGCCGTGTTTAAATAAAAAAAGTTGATAATGGTTCCACAAAAACGAAACGTCGAATTCAGAAATTAAAAACAATGCGTTAAACAACATAAAAAGTTACCTTGAGAAGTGTCATCGAAATTGATGTAACTCTGTCTAACCGCCATTTTTTGGGCCTTTGAGAGCGCAACTTTTGTCCCATTTAACCAAATCTTTATCTGCTTTTGTTTCGAGATAATCATAGTGGCTCTCCTTATCTTAGACATAGTATATTGTCCTATGAATTATGTGGGGAGGGCAATTAGTACGTGCACTAGCGATATTTCGGAAAATATTGGGTTTAGAAAAAAAACTTTCTGAATAAAAATTGTGCAAATCAACAAGCTGCTTCTTCTTCTTGAAGTTGCATATCCGTTACCAGATGTTGCGCACCCCTCGCATGTATATGTGTTGTGCGTGAAAGTAGATACATATACATGAGACCTACAGTTTAACGCCGATTCCGAACGGCTTAGTTGAGAGATTTTTACTAGGCAAGTATACTTTCACTGCACCGGGAATTAAACCCGAGGTGCCTGCTTAACAGCTAAACGCACTTAACTGCAGAGCTACGACCGCACTCTGCACATTCTAAAATTATTTTCGTTTATACACGATGTAGGATAAAAACACGACATACCAAAACTGTGTTTTTTCTTGATTGCAAATTTGGATTTCTTGGGCAATTCTTACGTAAGTTTATGTATCATACATGGTTATTTATTTATTCGTATGGTACATTATGCAAATATTGTATTGTGATGTAAGTGTTATGTATGGTATCCCAGAAGATCAGTATAAACCTGTATAATGTGGTGGTAAAACCTTGTGCAATAGTGGATTGGTTTGTCTTGGCAAAGTATTTACTTTAAGGTTTAGGCAAATCACTAAAACCTAAACATGGTGTCTAAAATAGACGGTTTTTGCGTTATTTCACTTTTCCCGAAAAAAATTGACGTTTCGAAAAACTAAATAATTCAGTTCTTCTGAAATGTATCCAATTGCAATTTTGTCCTTTTCATTGAATACTAAACGATTACCTATTTTAAATATCTAAAATTTTATGAATCACCCTTTGCAATAATTTACAGTTTCAGGTTATACCATTGGTTATAGCTTCAGGACCTAAGTTTTGTTAATCCGGTATCAAGTCTACCTATACAGTAGCAAAATCAATCCCATTTTATTTTGTTTATGTATCTACGCAATTAAAAGAAAAAGAAAACGACTAATGTATGTACCTACTGTAAACCACTCCATTATAAACGCGAAAGACTGTACATACTATGTTGTTTCTTTGAGGATGTAGTTTTCGACTCTGACCCAGCAAATTGTTTTCTTATAAATTTGTATCTGCTCCAACAAACGTTTTGCGGTTGTTAAACAAAATCTCAGTGTAAATGGACGTGCAACAAAGTGCTTTAAACAATTAATGCAATTACCCACACTCAAGTCAGTCAGTTGTCATGTCTACATAGATCCATGATGCAGAACATATAAATATGCAGATATAACATTTGATAAAACTTGGTTTCTTTTAGAAAAATCCAGCATAGTCAATGATTACATATTAATATGCTCTAGAAGTTTGGATGCATTGTTTGGGTGGTAAACCCCCCATTTTGGATTTACATAACGCAGTTTGTACTTAAAGCGTAATTTTAATACCTCCAAATGAAAATAACTCCCCGCTTTCTGTTTCTGCAAAAGATGTCTTTCATACTATTATGTTCTTTCCAAACGGTTCAGTTTCAGAAATTGACGGTTTATGGTCTCAATACCTAAAAGATTTAATTAACAAATCTACCGATAAAGTTTAGTTGCTTCCAGTTTTTTAAAACATCTTCAAATGGAAGTTAGAGTAAAAAGCCTGTTGTGAAACGTTCGTTTATTCTGTCAAATCATTTATTTCACAAGATTCCTCAGGAAAATACTAGTAAAAATTGATTCAAGAATGCACTGAATTCCGTGGATCGTGATATTCTTCTTCAAAACGTTAAAGATATTATTCCAGAACTATATCCTATGGTAGTGTTATTATTTGCCGTCCGACCTATTTTTTAATCAATAAGTGATTCAATTTTCTGTAGATTGTCAATGAAGAGATCCGCTTGTCCCGCCATTGATTGAGATTTTTAATGATCCTGAACATTTAATCAACGAATTCAAAAACATTGGTTTAACTTTAAACTCTAAGAAATGTTAAATATTCTTCTGCAAAAACCAATCTACAAATAACATTAGATTAATTTGCAAACAAATTAAGTCAATCACTCGTGGGATTCATTTTACACCTGCTAAAGATTTATATATTCTGGGATCGCCTTTAACTAAAGAAGCTCTTCCCTTAATTGCATCACAGTTTTTAGAAACATATTTACATAATAATTTAAATAATATTAATTCTCATGTTGCGGTTTCTTCTTCGTAAATGTTTTGGATACCAAATCTAAATTACTTTTACGTTGTTGTCATTTTGGAAATATAGAGACATACGCGAAACCTTTGACAAATCAATCAGAAACACTTTAAAAACTATTCTTAACATACGACTACTGAGGATTCTTAGAAACAAATTTTCCATTTATTTAAGTGGTTTAGGTATTCGTTCGGTTTCAGATCAGTGTTTACTAGATTTTTTAGTTTCGGTTTATAGTACTTCTGATCTTGTCAAAATCATTCTCAAATCAGACACTGAGATTTTGTGTAAAATGACAGAACATCCTGAACTTGATTTCTAAATTTTCAAAAAAATTGGGATCTACCTGAGAAAAATTCAAAAATAACTTAACTCAATATCAGTTATCCCAGAAGGCCATTTGGCTTGCGTCGTCACAACCTAAATCTGGTGCCTAATTTAATACTTTATCATCTTCACAACTAGACACTCCTATAAATAAGATTTGCAAATCGCAGTCTCCTTAAGGATTACTTCAGAAATTTGTCAGCTTCATACGTGTGTCTGCTATTCTTTCGTGAACGCTCTTGGACATCATGGCTTTTCTTGTTGTAAAAACGCTGGAAGTTTTTCTAAACTCTCAATATTGTTTTGAAACGAGCATTTGCAGATATTTCATGTACCTTAGAACCTCATGGCTTTTTCAGAAACGATGGTAAACGCACAGGAGGGATAACTTTAATACCATGAATAAAAATACGTTGCTTAATCTGGAATGTACATGTGTGGACACAATAACTGCGATGTGTTCATCCGGGTTCTACTGCTGCTTCTGCCAAACTATCAAAACACCAAAAATATTCTGAAATTATGGACATTTATGACTTCTCAGTATTTGCGTTGAAACATTTGGTTTTTAGAGTCAAAAGGCCAAAAAATTATGGAATGAACTAGAAAAGTTATTGATTAAAAAATCTGAAACCCTTAAAGCTAAACTTTACCCGCAAGAACGAATAAGCTTGGCCATCATAAGAAGCAATACAGCTAGTAGTTTAGGGACAATGTCCACTGATTCGGGGTTGGATAAAATTTATTTTTTAATTTAATATAATTTTTTTAATTTAATATAATTATATAAAAGTAAATGTAATTAGACAATACTGAATCTGGTAATGCATAAACTGTACGGCCAGAATGATTTAGTTGCAAACACTGTTTTGATTTTGGAATGGAATGCTGGTAATGGCAGAACGTAGTAGTCGACTATAAACGGTGATTGTAAAATAATTAAATTGATTTAAGTCCTGTAAATTGTGATTATGTTTAGTATCTCAACACGGATTGGACCTTCTTTAGGAGCTGTTCTGTAGAGATTTATTCCATTAAAACCCCTGTTCTTTAAAAGAATAAATCTCTATAGAACAGCTCCTAAAGAAGCTCCAACCCGTGTTGGGATACTGAAATAATTAAGTAATTCTGGTTATTCAAACAGGTGGTATTTATTTAATCATAGATGATTATTGTTGTCATGAGGTAAATTTAAATTTAACACAATGGTGGTTGACCGCAACAAATTTTTTGTTCTTAGTTACAAATAATAAATGACAATTTGATATATATCTTCTAACTTCTACAATTTTTCCAGTATTGTCTGCTGCGTCAGTACAAGTTTGTAATGCTCCAGAAATCTGTCAACCTAATTTAAAGTTTTTTAATGCGACAACTCCTTTTTTTATTCTTTCAGATAACAGACAATAAAAGAAAACTTGTGTTCCTATCAGTAAATCTATTGATCTCGATTTATTAAAGCAATTGTTGCCCACAGTTCCCAGATCTAAACTAACTCTAGATAAATTCTCAATAACTTTACCTAAATAGAAAAAAATATATATTTAGAACGCACAGTAGTAACTACACACTTCGTCCCAAGTGTAGTTGTACCATCCGCTGCCTGCACCAACTTATGATGTCGCTAGTAACACGTGTGTGTAACCAGTGATGTGAACAGTGATCAGTTAGTACCAAATTCAGTTTTTGTAATATAATAAATAATAATATATAAAGCAAAGTTTTAACTCTTTGCTCCGCTTCTTCTTGTACCGGAGGATAATTCCAGAAATTTGACATATTTGGTAATCCAGTGACTCTCGCTGCCACTGGGATAACTAGTATCAGCATTAACAAGCAACAATAAGCAGTTTTGTACAACTTTGTTTTGGCTTGTTAATTCTGCAGGTTTAAGTCACTTAAATTCTTCAAACTCAAACTTTCAAACTTTAGAACTTATGTATTGGTTTAGAAAATTAGGCAGATACACTGGATTGTTTTGTGGGTGGAGAATTCATGAAGCATTGTAAGAAAAAACTCGGTCGCTTTAGGCTCCTACACAAAAAAAAATAGTTTTTTGACGTTTCCACACGAAAGAGAACAGCTAGCACAGGCTTGCACAACTTTGCTCAACGCTAGTACACCTTCAATAATGAAGTTATTAAAAGTTGTGCTACCCTGTGCTAGCTCTTCTTTTTAATGTTCAAACGTCAAAAGTTCGAACATTTCTTATGGGGGTCTGGCTTCCTAAATTCAACCCTCAATAATTTGAAATTTTTTGTGGGGAGTGGGTGATTTGCTAGATTCAACCCGTTATTAAAGGTGCGCAGCGTTAAGCATAGTTCTGGTAGCCTGTGCTAACTCAACCATTTAATGTTTAAACGTCAAAAGTTTGAAATTTTCTTGTGGGGGGACTGGCTTCCTAGATTCAACCCTCAGCAAGTTAGCGTTAGGGAAAATTGTGCTAGCCTGAGGTAGCAATTCTTTTTGATGTGCAAACATCAAAAATTCGATATTTTTTTATTGGAGGGCTGAGTCCCTCCAAATTCAAACCTCAGTAACCATGATATAAAAAAGTGTGCTAACATTATTTTTTAGTTGTGTTAGTCTGAGCTAGCTTGAAGTTTGAAAAATTTTTGTGGGGGTTAGCTTCCTAGATGCAACCCTCAATAACCGCTATTAAAGATGTGCTAGCGTTTGGTTATGCTAGCTATTCTTTTCTGTGTGCAAACATCAAAAATTTGATATTTTTTGTGAGGGAGTTGAGGTCGCCTTAGCCCCACCAGGTTCAAACCTTAATAACTCCGCCAGTAAAGGTGTGCTAGCGTTGTGCAAAGTTGTACTAGTTGTCTTCTTTCGTGTGCAAACGTAATAAAATCGAATTCATTTCCTGGAGGCTAAGGCAACCGAGCTGTTAGAAAATATAAAATAAGCGTTTATTTTTAAATTATTTGTTTAGCAAGTCCAGGCTTTCTCATAAATGTTACTCGTTACGGGCAAACTTTTTATCACTTTTTCAGCTTTTTCTTATAGACAAGATTATAGGTAATAGATATGTTAACGTTTTCATTCACAAAAACTATACAAGTATCCTCAAATTTGTACCATTTTTGCGAATTACCGTGAAAGTGAGATTATCTAATTTGAGCCAACTTTTGTTTTTTGAGGATTTAGAACCTTAATGTTAGTTTTCAAGTTATCATATATATCTAATCCATTGATGTCAGTATTGCTAGGTAATGAATTTTCATAATTGTTAACAGTAAAGCAGATTTAACTGCAGGGCATCGTTTTATTAACGTATCCATCTTTCCAGCAATTATCGAATAATAACCAAAGCGAAAAACAACAACATTTATTGTTTTCGTTTTTTTTAAAGTGTCAATGAAATATACCCAATATTAGAATCGTTTTCAACAGTTCACCCACTTAAACAATAATACTGGAAATAAATAGTTTTTAAATTTTCAAATAAAACACCCTGCAACTCAGTAGGCAGTCACATTTTATCTAAGAAATTTGGGTTAAATCTTAATATTTTGAGCTCAGCTTTCTACAGTTAAAATATTTCCAACTCATTATGATACACCCTGTATAAAGTACGTTTTGTGAATTAGTTCATTTCTGAGTTTAATCAGACGTTAAAAACAAAGCGAATACAAATGAAAGGTGTGTTTTTGTATGTACTTTTTACTACTACAGTAAAAATCTTCTTCTTAATAGTTTTTATATCTTATATAATGAATTTTAAGTTTCTTTTACCGCACTCATGCGTATAACTCCAAATACCGGTAAAGTCAACAATGAATGGTTACTATGAATACAATCGAGGAAGCCAAAAACTAATTTTCAAAGTTTAGAGTTTTCGAGTCGATCGTAGAGTATATAGAATGCAATTTGTTTTATAAATACTTCTAGATACTCTTCTTTTAGACACTCGCTCCGCTACGCTTTGCTCATTCCTAATAAATCTTGTTTCTAAAATGCTATTCATAAAACTTTTGTTGAATAATTATTTCTATCCAGTAATAAATAAAATTTTATAGATAGGTTTTGATGTCTTTGATAAACAAGTAAACGATAAATGTATAATAGGTACTTTAAAGACTGTGTACCTATAAAAGTTCTGTAAAATGTTTCAAGTTTGTAAACGTGCAAATTAAAAACATTATTATGACTGTAAATGCTTTTAAAAAATGTTACCATATATAATTTAAAAAAAAATTAAATAAAAATTGTTATGTGAAGGTAAAAATAAAACTTTGTACGTGGCATACTTTGCAATTAATATTTTCTGATCTTACTGCCTAAGACGCCGCTCCCTCCACAAACTTCCATTTTGCCAGTGAAGATTAATGTGCAAAGTTTGACACGTAAGTGACTGTCATTGTTTAGTCTGTTGTGATTAAACTTTTAATAAATTCTATAGTTAATACTTAATTCGTGTTTTTTAGTAATAAAATTGCTAAACAATGTGTACAAAATAATATTCACAAATTGAAATAATGTCAGCACGTTGTAAACGATTACAAAGAGTATAGCATGCATATAAAAACATATGTAATTTAAGAAGATAAAATGTGGATGAACAAATTACAAAAATGTATTTGAATTTGGAAACCATAAATTTGGTTTGAATTAACCCAGTTCAATCTAATAAATCATATGTATATAGAAATTATATCTTCCGAATATCCTCCTAGCTAAAAAGTGTGCCATATTGGATTGTGGATAGGCCAATAGAATTAGCAAAAACCGCTGGATGAAATTCCTTACAGTATCTATCTCAGTTTTTCAGATGTATTTGTTGATAAGGAACATGCCTGGGAATTTCCTCAACTTTTAAATACCGGGATCAATTTTTTATTAACAATTTTATGCGAAAAAATTGTAAAAAAACGTGTTTTTAATTCTTGTTTTAAGTCGACTAATAATAATCATAATCAAGTGTTAAAAAAATTAAAATCGGCCACAAATCGTTTAAAATAATTGACATGAACCACCGGAAAAATCAAAAACTTAATTTTTTTTATTTCGTCAAAAATTATTCTACAGCCTTGGAACTTGATGGAAATATGTCTTTCAAGTGCACACAACAACCATAATTTTTTCATAAAATTATATTGTAAATTTTTCGAGAAAATGCATTTGTTTATTAAAAAGGTCTCAAAATTTTAATTCAATCTAACCCAGTTCCCGTCATCTGATGGGACCCAGCAGGAGTTTATTTTTTTCGTTGTAACGTCTAGTTTAGGAATCCGTTAATGGCATAACAGTTGTGTTTGAAAAAGTACGACTTTTTCGGTTATGGTTTTTGCACTTAACTCATAAAAAAATATACGAACCGTCATAAATCTTTCATATTTGTGTAGCTGTTTTTAGTTGTTTTGGCCGCGCCCCCACTTGCTTAGGTTTCAGATTTCAAGTAGGTATCTCTACCATGTGTCCTATCAAGAACTCACTGGCATATGAGCATAATAAAAACACTCTTCCAAGCAATGACCGCGCAGCAGTAGACTAACTCATACAGTGTGTGAGTGGCCAAGAAAAATTGCTGGAAATAACTTTCAAGTTTTTAGGTTAACCGCTAAAAGGCGTAACCTGTAAAGAAAAATTTAAAAACCAATTTTTTGTGAAATATGCCCAATTATACCAGGTGTTAAATAAGTAAACTAGAAAGAGGCTTAAATTCCGCACAAATTTGTTTAAACGAGGCTACGTTTAACAGTGAAGGTGGTGTTAATCTGCATAATATGCATTATTGGACTGAAGAAAATCCGCACTGAATGGAGGAAATGCAGTTTCAAGGTAGATGAAGTCTTAATGTTTGGTGTGGTATAGTTGATGGAAAGATCGTAGGTTCATATTTCTTTGATAAAACTTTAAATGGCGGTACATATTTGGATTTTCTAAATAATCAGTTGCTTGTTTTATTAGAACATATTTCTTTACAAACTATAAGAGATATGATATTTTAGCCTGACGGGTGTTCTGCGCACTTTTCCAGACGAGTTAGAGATTATGTAAATATAAGAAATCGAAATAAATGGATTGGAAGGGAAAGTATATTTTTATGGCCTGCTAGGTCTCCAGACTTAACATGTCTGGACTTTTATCTGTAGGAAAGATTAAAAATTTACTGGAACAAACTTGATCAACCACGCGAGACAACATGAAACAGCGCATTAGAAACGCAATAAATACTAGTATATCAATAGCTGAGATTGAAGTAGCCGTTATGTCTACCCGCGATAGATTACATCTTTGTGTGGACAACGATGGAAAACAATTTGAACATTAAGTTTTAATGATTGAGATATTTGTATGATCTTTCTTTCACATATTTAATTTTAAGTTATAATACAGGGTGAGTTAATACTATAGTTACGTATGTTTATGCGTTTTTATTTACATCTCGAGTTTGACAAAAGTTATATCAACATGCGGTTTGCAGCATTTTGTTAAGAATTTAATTCAGTTCTATTATAATTAACAATAATTAAATGTTTCTATTAAATATTTTTAAGAAAAGCTAATAACAATTGTGTTCATTTGAAAGTACACTGTATCTATGACCATTAATACTAAATGCAATGGTTTTATAGTAGATGCAATCAATTAATCTACACTTTTTCTAATAAGACTAATTTCGTTAAAATCTGTTAATCCAAACCAAAGTTATAGGTATTTATCCATAAACACTTCCCCACTCTCCCCCACCCCTTTATTTGAGAAAACAGAAGAAGAAGTACTTAAACAAATTTGTGCGGAATTTAGACCTCTTTCTAGTTTACTTATTTAACACCAGATATAATTGGCCATATTTCACAAAAAACTGGCTTTTAAATTTATCTTCACAGATTACGTCCCCTAGCGGTTAATCTAGAAAGTTACTTCCAGCAAATTCGCTTGGCCACTTTTACTAAAGAATTTTTTTTCCTAAAGTTATAAGATGAATAGTTTCTGATATATAGCCGAGAGATCGGCTTATTGGACCGCCCGGTACAACAGTAAACTTACACTCAAGTTCTCTCACTTCTGAAGAGTCCCAAAAGGACGAAATAGCTGTCGAGTGATTCTCGGTGTTTGTTTGTTGTACAACATCTTGCGAACTTACAGCAGGCGATTCTAGATTTTTATTTTTGCTAACACTTGGTTGGCTTATAATTATTGGAGGATTTAAAATGTCAATGCTGTGAGCCTTTGTAAGAAATATATTTTGCTATTTCCGAAAGGGTTGCCACATCGCAGTTTCTTCTTACGACATGTAGATGGAAGATGTACAATCTAAGAAACTAAGAAAAATGCCAACAGTTAATTGTAACGACATGTGTGCGTTTAACGTGCATATCGCTATCTAAGCAACAGCTTTAATGCTTGAAACGCACGAGTGTCGATAAATCCAAGTAAAAACTTGTACAGAAGCATAACACGCAACGAAAGAACACCTGATGTCGCATTTCGCTCTTATTATGAGCTCATCAGAGGTGTATACTTAAGTGCGGTATACAACTGTACAAGACGGCGGTTGGTCTTTTAAACTCTCGTGGAGCAATGAACATAAGCAAAATGTGTGTCTTACGACATCTCGTGTAAAAGCATTGACACGTATGATTAGTATAAACTAAGAAAAATGCCAACAGTTAATTGTAACGACATGTGTGCGTTTAACGTGCATATCGATATCTAAGCAACAGCTTTAATGCTTGAAACGCACGAGTGTCGATAAAGCCAAGTAAAACTTGTACAGAAGCATAACACGCAACGAAAGAACACCTGATGCCGCATTTCGCTCTTATTATGAGCTCATCAGAGGTGTATACTTAAATGCGGTATACAACTGTACAAGACGGCGGTTGGTCTTTTAAACTCTCGTGGAGCAATGAACATAAGCAAAATGTGTGTCTTACGACATCTCGTGTAAAAGCATTGACACGTATGATTAGTATAAACTAAGAAAAATGCCAACAGTTAATTGTAACGACATGTGTGCGTTTAACGTGCATAGCGCTATTTAAGCAACAGCTTTAATGCTTGAAACGCACGTGTCGATAAAGCCAAGTAAAACTTGTACAGAAGCATAACACGCAACGAAAGAACACCTGATGCCGCATTTCGCTCTTATTATGAGCTCATCAGAGGTGTATACTTAAGTGCGGTATACAACTGTACAAGACGGCGGTTGGTCTTTTAAACTCTCGTGGAGCAATGAACATAAGCAAAATGTATACGACATCTCGTGTAAAAGATTGACACGTATGATTAGTATAAACTAAGAATGTTGGCATTTTTCTTAGTTTATACTAATCATACGTGTCAATGCTTTTACACGAGATGTCGTAAGACACACATTTTGCTTAAGATGTACAATGTTCGAAGGTACCTTCAAAAATTACTTTGTTTTTGAAAGTGCGAAACGCGGAAACTTACGCGGGCCACTGCATGAGAGTTACATCAATAACCTTGTTAGCAATTAAAAAATTCCATATCAAGAACACCTTCTAGTTCCAGACAAGAAGACACATTGTCAATTTCTGCAAATTCAACTGAAAGGTGTGTCAGATGTTACGATTTCTAATGACAAAAAAGAAATGCCCATCGTATAAGCCAAAGTAAGGAATGGGAATATGTGCGTTGCTCTAATAAATCTTAATGTTAATAAGCAATCAGTTAATTAATTTCAAATGATTTGAATGAAATTGGTAAAGCCAAAAATTATTTTAAATAAATATTTTCAAATATTTAAATTTTATAAGATTTTGTTCAAACTTGCGATTTCCAAAAAAATATAATATGTATACCTCGGCACTACAGTTTTTTTTTTGACTCATGTGTTTTATTTGCCTCGGCTATCGCCTCTGCACCTACAACACATTCGTCATGAAAAATCAAACGTTAGTGCCTTGATACATAAATAACGATTTCGGAAATATATAATTATTAGCAATAAATTAAGTTTTATTTTAATGAAATATTATTTTTTAAATAATTATTCCTCTAAAATGTAGTTTTTTACATAAAAATAGTTTTAACTAATTAAAATAAGTTTAACGTTATAAAAATCTACTTAATATTCATGTTTTTAGTTTCATTTATGCATACATTACAATAAACACTCATACACTGTAATAATTTAATTAAAAAGTTTATAATTTGAAAATGTAAAACAAAAAGAGTAAACCTAATTTGGGCATGTTTTAAATACAGCTTTTTCTGTAATCACAAAGTTTACAAAACAAACACGTTCATATTATTTTACATAACATCAAAAACAACATATTTAGAACATAATAAACAAAGCTTTTATATTATATTCGTACTTTCTATTTAATCAGAAACTTATAAAATTTATGAGAGCCAAAAACTTTGTAAACTATGTTAGAGAAACTTTTAATGCTGTAGTATAATTTAATTATTATGTAAACGTAACTAAATCTTGTACATAAAAACTAGTGTAGTGAAGAGCTGTTAAAAATTAAAAACTTATAAGAATGTAGACTTCATTATTAATTGAAGAATAGTATAGAAACAAATAAATAAGCGATAAAAAATTAAACTTCATTCTGACGAACAAATAGGAGCAATAGTAACTATAATGTTTTTATAATTAAATGCTTTGCGTTTTGAAGTTCTCCACGTTGTAAACAATTTAATAATGTAAATTGCACCTTAAGAAATCTTCTGTTGTGATTGACATTTTATTAAATTTTACATTTACACTCGCCTTAGCGAACAGAATAAAATTTCGTGTTATCATCGAAAAATATTCTGCTTTTAACGCGATAACTTGTCCAAAGTATAACAAATTGCATATTTTTTCGTTTTTTATTAAAAAAAAGTTCTGTTGCGTTAACTGAAACGTAGATTAGATACATCTTACGAAAATGAACACAATGAAAATGAAAAAAATTTTATTTTTCGGCTATTTTCAAGAAGTGGACGATGGTTTGTAAATGATACACTAAATAAAAAAATGTATGTTATTTTTTTATCTTAAAAACACAATTATAATTTGATAATAAGTAAAAATATGTATTACGCTTATATTGCTTATCGATTTATTGAAGTAATAATAAATCTAAATTTATTTACCAAGTCAGAATAAAATATTGGTGTAAATTAATCTAGAATTAAATTTTATGGAGCAAGAAAGATAAGTACCTGTTTGAAATATTATTAGTAATAATATCATGCTGGAGCTTAATTTTTTCCATCAATTAATTTTCAGTTGTTTTCAGTAGTATGAATGATTTGAGTCAAATTTTTGAAGTATTTAATTTTTGTTTGTTTACCTATTGTCTTATATTGTATTGAAGTTTTTCATAATACTCCCACATTGTCATATTTGTAAATAACGCTTAAGTATCGTTTAACGTAGGAACCAAAAATAAGAATTAACGCACGAATGAACGAAGTTATTATACTATTTGCATAATTTCTAATTCATTCCAGTTGTTTATAATTTATTTGCTGATGCCTCTTATAATCACATTTATAGTGTTATTAGTTAATTGTAATGGTATTAAATTGTTGTTAAATAATTATCTATTAATTTATAAATAAAAGTCTTTGTTCAATGTAACTTTTATGTAAACCGTCCGTCAATCAAAGTTATTGTAATACTAATTAAGTTTATTCTGTCAATAAATCTAGCCTTGATAAAGCTCTAATGTTGAAAGCGAAACGTCGGCAATTTCAACAATTTGAGTTGTTTTTGTGCTTCCTCCTCCACCTAAAAGGTGCCTCAGACCAAAATTCACAATTATCCATAATCTACGTTTTTATAGACGAGCCACAAAATTATGGATGAGCAACAAAGGTGTCGAGTCATTAAAACGAGTTATGGACGAGTTGCATAACCAAATTTTATGATTTTACTCAAACAAATATGAACTGCAGAAAGGATTTATCATACTGACATATATCTAGTCGTCTTTGCGTATGTTTATAAATTGACATTCACCTTCGGCATCGACAGCCGTTCATAAAGTAACAAAAAAAAACTAGTCCATAAAGAGAAACACGAAGTTGGCTGGTTAACCATAAATCCTTTTATTTAATTGAAATTAATATTTAAGTAGAGATTAAGTTTGTTATCTGAAGCGTTGATAGTAGATGCTACGTCGCGTATTGAAATAAACTAGCAGGTGTTAAAAGTTATAAAGGCTAAATTTTTCCGTGAGTACAGATGCACTTAAAAAGCCAAATAGAAGACATTAAGTAAAGTAGGGACGAAAGGTGGACAGTATAAAAAGACGAGTGTTGGTGAGAGACGAGAGAAGTTAATGATTGAGAATGATCTGTTATACCTAAACAGACGTGATGCACACCAAAGCAAGAAGCAAGTCAGAACTGTACGGAAGCGGGAACTAAGAATTGATCTACCACGATTTATGTGAATGTTTAATCAATGAAAAAGTTTTTTACACTAAGACAACTTATACATACAAATGTGTGTGGAAGTTTTCCGTATGCTTTCTCAAAACCGACTGTTCTAAAAGACGATTGTTCCAAATTGCGCTACATCTATTTACGTAAGTAAAAATCAGAAATTAATGAAAATTTTAGATATTTTTGGCAAACAGCAAAACAATAGCGCTGAATTTGACAATCATTGTTAGAAGAAAACTCTAGAAAATGATGGAATCGAACTTCTACTAGTGTGTCAAACAAAGCAAAGAAACTACCAGATGAACTGTGTCAAACATTTACGCATTATCGACACTATTTGTTATGCAGATGTACCCAAACAAGTTGGTAAAAAGTTTGATGAAGAACCAGTAAAAGGTTTATTAATGGTTATTCTATTTGAAAAACTGAAAAGTAACTTATCCGTTCCCGAGACGTTACTTTCAATGAAAACTTGCAGTAGTATCTTTAGAAGATGATTCGGTAAATATAAAGCAAAGGGGACCCACCTCCGATCGCCTTCTAAATAGGTGCGTTGGACGCGGCTTCCGATGCGAAACAACTTTTCCCTCTGACATAATTGGGGGACACGTCGGTAAAAAAAGATATTCACCATTAAAGATGTGTTGCTGTATATTTACCCCGATCGCACCTCCCAACCAACACCGTTTACCTCAAACCACATGCAAACATGTAATTTTTTAAGAAGAAAATTGTAATAACTGTAACCTACCAACCAACACCGTTCACCCCGTTCATACAGCAAAGGGGACCCACCTCCGATGACCTTAAATTTCACATATATTGTCAAAGGACACCCTCCCGAGCAACTTGCAAGTAATTTTACTCGGGGTCATTGTTTGTTAAAAAGTTATTAACAAATAAAGTTAATGTATTAGTTAAGGTCTACTACGCTCTCTAAACGTAGAATATAAATGAAGTAAGAATAACAGCAATAACCTGTAAACGTCTCTAAACAAGTGTTGGAAATAGAGTAAGTGTTCTCATAATAGAAGACGCCTCGAATGTACACGGTGTGGTACAATTGAGATTCCATTGTACGGCTGTTATCACCACCTTCATTTGTTAATAACTTTAAGAAACAATGACCCCGAGTAAAATTACTTGCAAGTTACTCGGGAGGGTGTCCTTGACAATATTGCAAAGACGTCGAATGTACAAAGTGTCATGCTATTCAAATTACAATATTTATCACATCTTTAATGGTGAATATCTTTTTTTACCGACGTGACCCCCAATTATGTCAGAGGGAAAAGTTGTTCCGCATCGGAAGCCGCGTCCAACGCACCTATTTAGAAGGCGATCGGAGGTGGGTACCTTTGTTGTATATTTACCGATGATTCAAACAGAGACAGAACTTACAAAATAGGTCGTTAACAAAAGTACAGTGGCGTTTAATTTACTATATTTATTGTTTAATAACTTAAGAACGGTGTAAGAATCAGAAGAAAAAGATCTTTTCAAAAATTTAATAATAAACAGGGTGTTTTATTTAAAACTACAAATTATTTTTTTGTGTTCCCTAAACGTCATGGTACTTTTGTTAACGTTATAATAAAATTAGTTTATAACCAAAACTTTGTTTGTATATGCAATAATAACTATGATAAGGGCTAGGACATTTATAATGAATAACCCTGTACATGAAACACCTAAAAATTTTAAAAATGCTGCTAATTCAGAACTCAAAAAACTTCAACAGACTTAAATTTCTACAAAGTACAGCAGATGTTCACTTATTTGTCAATTATGGTCTGGAGACAGCATATGACAATAATTTAGTAAAAGAGTTCCTTGATAACTAGCAAAAAACAGTAGATGTTGGTTTAAGAAACGCTATCATACCCTAAGTTAAGTGTGAGTCGAAGTTAGCAATAGTATCAACAGGATTTGATGTTGGTACTGAATAATCTCTCAAATAGAAACTTTTCGTGATTTACCTTTTTCTTTTTTGTCTGTGCCTTTAACGTAGAATGTTCTAAGTTCCCCGTTCTAAAACATTTGGGAAAAATTTAATTATTAACTAAATGGCAACCGAAGTAAGCACAATGCCAAATTATTAATAGTGTTGGAGGCTTGATTACTTCATCTACCTCCTGAGTATTTTCTCTTAATTTATAACCATTATAAACTTTGGTTCATATCTTATCTTATACACGTTTTAACGTTTTAGAACAAGATAATATTCACATTACTGCGGAAAACCATCGAATATTCCTATAATTGTTGCTGCCTAAATAATTGTCGACTCAAGGTGTTCATTGAAGGTAACTAGGTTGACCTCTGAACCCTTATTTGTATCCAGCGAAAGCGTTTTTATCTACTTCTTACCTTTAATTTTGCTCGACGTAATTTAAAAGAGTTTTCGATTACTTAGAATATTGAGCTTGCGCCTTTTGTTTATATCTAGATTTAGTGTTGATTACCGGTATAGAACGTAAAGCTTATAGTTAATATCAATGAAGCTATGCTCTTTTATGTGATCTCTTTAAAATTGACCTAACTGTTTTGTTTAATTGATTATAAAAACTATTTGGGACAACGTCCACTCATAGGCGTATCGTGCAGAAGGGACATCCTTCAATTTGACTTTCTTCTATTAACTAATTATTGTGTATATAACTAGTATCGTGTAACTGTCTACGCATATCTTGTGTGTATTTTATATCTGTTTATGTGTCTATAACTGGTCTAGTCGTTTTACAAAAATTATACTTTTACAGTTTCACGGTTTATTTTGTGTCTATAGTTCCTAGTGGCTCTAGAGTATTTACCTCATATATATCGCTAGGTTTAATATTCTTTGCAGTGCGAAAACCTTCACTTACTTACTATTGAACACACCTACGACCCTTTTTTGACTGATAAAGCTGCGGGGCAGGTTTTTTGACACTACGGGTTAATTTAATTCGTTAACAATAAACCGTAACAGTTGTCTGAAATAGAATTGTTTGCCGTTTGCACTGTAAAAGTAATTTTGTGGAAATAAATATCGTGCAAACTCAAATACCAACTAAGAATTTTATTCAACACAAACATGAAGTAAAAATATAGTAACTGTAAAAAATTGTAAAAAAAAATTAGCCTGATAAATTGGAACTGCTTTCATTTGAATTTACATTTATTATTATTTGGACAATATTAATTTCACCTGATTACGTTCCTGTAAGAGGGCCAAGCAGTGTATAACCAATGCGATTGAAGGAATGTACAAAACATGAGTTGATCACAAATTAGTGTGTATTTACTTCAAGTTCGTCTTGGAATTGAATGAAGTATATGGAGACATCATAAGAAATGGTCTTAAAACTTTTAAATATATGTCAACTTGTTATATGTCGATAACAAAACTGCAGGCCGGATCTTAGATAACACTGTGTTTCACTAGCAAACTAAACGCTATTCCTTTGTGAGACAAGTTAGTGACCGAAGACAAGTTGCTTGTCAAACGAGTTTTGACTAACTGTAAAATTGTGGACATAATGACAATTGTTTTACTATTGTGTGATGCACTTGGTCAGCTAGTAACGTAAAAGTTTATTCAATAAAATGTTGAGACATTATAAAAGCTTCAAGTCATATACATGCTGTCCTGGTTAAGAATGTATTCTATAATACTATAATAAATAATAATACTATAAATATAAAACGCGAAATTATCATTAACTTTGATTTTTAAAATAGCCACTCAGATTTTATTTTACACTCAGTAAATTTTTAATATTTTATGGAATTAATTATATACTAGATACTTTTATGATTTATTGGACGATTGGAGAATATAGTTTTAGTGGAGATTTTCTGATTCCGTAAATTATTATAGTTGTCTACGTAGTAGGCTTTTATGAGAAGTTAGGAACAGTTGTTCAATGAAACTCGATAATCATTCCACCATCGTTTTGACCAAGATTGATGGTCTTTTTCAAGGTATCAAAATAATTTTTTTCTGACCAGCAACTTAGATTGGATCTAAAGATTGGATTGTTGTTGGAATGAGTATCGAGTTTCGTTGAGCAACTGTTCCTAACTTCTTACAAAGGTCTACTACGCGAACAACTATAATAGAATATAATTCGTTTAATAAACTAGGTTGCATTACCAAAAAAACTTTTAACCTGAACAAGAAATTTCTGTATTACTTGCGGTAGAAGAAAATAATAACCAAAGTCTACGAAGCATTAAAACTGACCCTGATGTTCCTACAACAATACCACAGAGAGTGCTTCGTAAGCAAGGATACCACCATCATAAGTATAACATCGCTCATACTTTACTCCTGTGGACTTCGAGAGTAGGAGAAGCTTTTGATAGTGGTTTTCTAGGTAATGTTAAAAAATTATTATTTTTCTTATCACATTTTGTGGAGAGATAAATGTCATTAATAAGATAATAGCATCTTTACCCGTTAAAATCATCGTTATGTGAGCAACCAAAAATCTAAATCGCATACATACATCCAGACATCATAGCACTTAGAATTTAATGTGTGGCGTGGTATTTTGTGATCTCATAATTTATGAGGAAACTGTAACTTCTAAAAGATGTGGACAATTTTAAGAAATTAAATCGAAGTCATTCTGATGACATTCCTTTATCAATAATCCATAACATCTGATTCCAACACAATGGTACTCCTTGTAACTCTAGACATAATACTGAATATTCAAAAGACCGTTTTCAAAATAATTTTATTTCAGAATTTTATAGACTGGCCACCACAATCAACCGCTAACACAGTACTAGTTTTTTCTTCTGGAGATTTCTGAAAATGTGAATTTATTGTAAGACTTTTAAAAATATTAATGAATTAAAGGTTGCAGTTGATTTACAATAAGAAAAATAACTGCTGAGATTTTACATAGTGTTATGGATGATTTTGAAAGAGAAATATTTATACAAATAAATTTTAAAAAATTTTTTAGTTATTAAATGATCATATCAAACAAAAAAACATAATTAATTTAACTAGGTGGCAGCTTCAAAAAATTATTTCACAGCCACTCATGATGCCAAAAAGAATTTACGGTATAATGAAAAATGGAAATGAGAAGAGTAAATCGTCCAATAAAACCTAAGTGTGATATATTATTGATTAAAAAGTAAAAGATTTACTACGCAAAAATAATAATTATTGTATCTTTAAAAACTTAAGTTGATGAAGATTTTGACAAAACGAAACGCCGTGTTGAAAATTGAAACACACCATCTAAGAAGAGATAAAGTAGCAATAAAAATGTTAAATTTATTTTACCATAACGTTCAAAATAAACAAATCGTAACAACCTTTTTTTCTAATACCTTCGAATTCATTCGGAATTTTTCTAATTTAAATACATAGTTTTGCAGAGCACAGAAAAACTCCACTTTTTTCTAATTTAACCATCTCCTTATCGCTTATGATTTTGTTCTTATCTTGCCTTCCAGTACAGTATAGTCTTATGTCAAATAATATGAATTTGTTCTAGTTTTTCTTTTCTTAATCTACCAAAATCTATTTCATTCTTTTGCTTTCTATACCTACTACTAAATAAAAATAAATATACGTTCTAAATTTGTCCATTCAGTTTCTTTAGCAACGAATTTATTAGAAACTTTCCTGAGATTGTTTTTATATTTTTTTTCAGTTGGTGTTTAATTTTAAGTTGAGTTCCTTAACGTCAACTAACATCTTAGAGAACGTTTTTGTGGAACCGGATGTGATTTGTCATCAGCAAAAAAAAGTATAAGGAGTTTTAGTGATCCAAAATTTGCGTGTAAATTAGCATTGACGCAAAAATGAATAGTTTTTGGTATAATTTTTGACTTTTAGATCTACGAATTTTTTACTAGAGTCCCGCACATGTATGTTCGACATCGCCGAAAGAGTTAAAAGTCAGTTGGAAATATTACTTCTGGAAAATAAAAATTTTAAAATACGAACAAATCGTACACGAGTGCGGATTTATAAAATGTACAGATGAGAAAATATGGACATCTGTTTCCGGATTTAATAAGACTCTAATAATTAAATTTTATTTAAGGATTTTGGCTTTTTAAATAAAGTACATAGTTTGATATTTCAAAACAAATTTTAATTCAACTAAAATAAAGAAAAAGGGCAATTTTATTTATAGATTAAATTTTAATGAATTTTAATTAATGCAACGTGATAGTTTAAAGCAACTTAAAAAAAGTAATTCCGGTACTATCCTTTTGTCTATACAAATTTTTATTAGATTCTTAACACACTAACCTTAAATACATTTACTGATAACACAAGTTATAGTTCTTTAATCCTTCCGGTAGGAATTATCACTGATGTGTGTCAACGATAACAAAGCGCTTAAGTCGTTTTCAGGAGGGGTATTTTTAAAGCCAAACTATCAAATCACTAGTCTTTGGCGACGTTTCGCACCCGTTTATTAGTGGGTGCTTCTTCGGGTCACTATTTATTGATCAAAATCAAACATTTATAAATACAGCATTCTATAGAAATAAAAACCAATAACAAACTATCTTTCCTTGATTTATCCTTCATTAGAGAAGTTTTAACCCAAAAAATAAAAATAGATTGGTTCACCAAAAAATTGCATCAAATAGAACTATTCATTATTTATCACAACACCCAATAAATCAAAAAAATAAATATCACCAAGAATATGAAAAATTCAATAATAAATCTGTGTAGCCCAGAATATACAGCTAGTAAATAATCTTAAATTAATCCAAAAAATTTTAATAAACAACAATTACTCAAACACTATAATAAATAGGGTTCTTTTCAACAGCAACAACATACAACGTAATGACACTACTAAATTAAATAATACTAATTCCTGTTTGATTTTTGATTAATAAATAGTGGCCCAAAGAAGCACCCACTAATAAACGGGTGCAAAACGTCACCAAAAACATGAGATTCGATAGTTTGGCTTTTAAAAAAAGTCCCTCCTTCTAAGCTCAAGCGCTTCGTCGTCCTTGGTACAGATCAGTGATTACGTATTGGGCGCAACCTTCTGCGAGTTTAAACAATGACCTCATTAACCTGGGTTTTAAAAAAGTTCTTTGGTTGTTGATGACCTTGTACTTTATTTTTAATTAATACTTTATTAATTAATTACTTTATTTTTTTATTTGTTTTTAAATTTAATTTGCTATGATGCGCAAGCTGACTACAATCCGCCGGCTGACTACAATGCGCGGGTTTAATACAAAGCTAGCTTAATAGATTTTTGGTATAAAATCGTCTTTTTAAAAGGTTAACGACTATTTTAATACATTCATTGTTGGATGCACCATCTTAACTTTACAACTTTTATTGTTCGCTGTTCAAAAAAACGTCCTGTCTTTTTCACTTTGCTTTAACACGTACATCTAATATCGATTTATCCTCATATTATACAAACCCAAGTTTATTCTAATACTATTCAATACACATGATTGAAAAAAATTATACATTGTCACAATCTCGCGATCACAGCAATATGTGCGCTGCTGCATTTACATTTATTGAAACTACTTTCTTCCGATCCGTAACGTCTGTCTGATACCGTTGAATGTGCGCATACCTTTAATCGGATTATCGAATCTGCTGCCTCTTTATTCAAGCAGCAGAAATAGACATCTTTAGTTTTCAACCATCTTTTGCGATACCGTATGATGTACGTTTTAAACGTACAAATACTACTTTAAACAATGTAGCTAAAGTAATAAAAAAAGGGTTTAAAGTTACAAAAGGTACCCAAGTATCTTAATGAGCACATGAAGAATCGCGTAATAAAAAAAATCCAACAAGAATATGTTTTTTTCCCTAATTTAATCACCAAATAAAATTTCTAAATGATAATTTTACGGTTTTTATAAAGACACTTAACACTGTTTACATAAACATAAAAACATAAAAAAATCTAAAATTCGTAATATGTAAATTTGGAAAAACGAAAACGTACTAAAGCACGCTTTATTAAAACCATAAAATCTTCATGCTGATGCCTGCGTAACTCATTTACAAAAAATCAATAAGCACTTGTTCTTACACAATAAGAGGACTCAGAGAAACCTAAAAAGTTACAAACAATACATTTTAGCACATTTTTCCAATAAGCTATAAGATATTAACTACTTTTAAAGTTTAAATTTATAGTAGATGTTGATTTATTAAATTATGCATTTGAAAACAAATTTATTAGTTAAATAATTGGATAAGTTTCATGTTATAAACTTGCTATTATAGTAAAACATTTTACTAGGTTGGTGTTGTTAGTGAGTTTGTAGTTTGTGTGCATAACAAACTAGTTAAGAAGCTGCAACATTACACAAAGGGGTAGTAATATACGGCGAACATTTTGTAGTTGTCTCACAATTCTAATCGTGACAATTTTATGGTTGACCAAGCAAATGTTTTAATTGAAATTTTTTTTTTGTTAAAAAGTAATACGCCATAAAAAGTCGAATGGTATTAGACAAAACATAAATTCTGATTTTTATAACGTTTATTGCTACGCTTTATTTCCATTAGTCTGTAATTAAGTTCCGTTAAAAGTGAATAAAGCATAATAAAGTTATATAAATAAAATGCGTACATTATAAATGAGATTTTAAAACAATGTATATTAAAATTTCATTACGTATTATTACGTAACGAGATACCACTTTATGGATTTTTAGATGACTGTAAAGCATCACCTATACCTATGTTTCGCATATTATTATAAAACATGCATTAGAAGTAATTAGCGCCGTAGCAGAGAAATCATTTACATTCCTTACACTTTTATTTTACTCGGGTTTTTACAACTTGAGTTTGCGGGTGAAAATAAAATCCAATTTTATTTATGGCTAATAATTATTCTAATACGCGGAAATAAGATACATCAACCAAATATTTCATTTATTACGAGGTTACTATTGTTGAAAAATTATTTAGAACTTTACACAAAACAAAGGTTTTTATGTATGTTTAAATTCGGAGTTCAAATCTGCAACCCTAAAGGGTAATGTAATAAAACTTCCCGACAACGTTCATTCCTCCCTTGCTATTGAGAACTAACTTTAGTAAAAGGAAGATTCAAAATAAAAAAGTACTTGGAAACAAAATTAAATTTCTTATTACTAAAGCTAGTATAAATTGCGTTAGTTTTAGTAATCACGTTTTGTGTATTTTTAGTGTAGCAAATTTTTTTATAGAAGCGTTGTTATTGAGCTGGTGCAATAAGAATAAAATGGTTAAGTGTATAAGTAATTAAACATAGCTTTTATTTAAACAAATGTACGTAATATTCCTCAATTTAAGTTTGAATGCAGCTCTTACTAAAGTTTCTGCATTAACGTTATTTTCAGAATCATTCAAACTTAGTTTTTTCCCAACAAAGTTTTTAAGTTTTTTTTTACTACTTCATAGTATTTATTGTGTATTCGAATTTAAGTTTAAAAAAAATGCGTATTCATGCAAATGTATTAGATCCTTTATTAGAGCGCCGTTTTCAGGTGGTTATTTACATGACTATCACGGAGAGTGAATGATATTGTGCGAGGAAAATTTACGAGCACAGATAGACACTTTCCGTGCGAGTCGTGTACACTATTTTTCCCACGACTATTACTGGCGGACGATGCAGACGTAATTGAAAATCCTCAAACCAAATTGTGCAAAAAGTGTAAAAATACCGTACAGACAAGACTAAAGTCTGTTAAATGTGACACTGTTTCTCATGTTAGTTGTGTAAAGTTATTAAAGAATGTGAAAAAATTAGACTATAAGTATATTGACTGTTGTACTAGTACTGAACATTGAAATATTGAAAATTTAATTCCAAAAAGTGATAATCCAACTAACGGTGACAATGAACCTTTCACGATAGTGTCACACAAGAAAGACCCTCGTAAAAATTCACCTATCATAGAAGTAAAAAGAACAGGAAGGTAAAAGGCATGTATACAAATTACATCCAAAAACTACTGTATCAAAACCTATGTTTCCTGAAATAATCTGCGAACAATTAAACTCCTTATACCCGCAATATTATTCATCTTTTAAAGTAACATTAATAGTAATAATAATAAGAATAATAATAATAATAATAATAATAATAATAATAATAATAATAATAATAATAATAATATAATTTATTAACTGATAATATACAAAAACATGTCTACACTTTTTATTGACTATCTGCCAAAGAGAGCATGGTCAATTCACCTGCCGAAGCAAGTGCATTGGTTTTCATCCAGACCTCAAATACAATTTAACTATTATTTTTTTTACTTATTTATATTTTTTTCTATTTTTATTACCTAAACGCTTTTTAAGTATTAAATTATTAAAACAAGAATAACAAATTAAAAGTTTAATTAGGTTACCAAGGTAGCAATAGCAAACAAGACACATGAATATTGTAATTAGTTAATTTTGGAGGTGGAAAAGAAGTCATGAGAAATTTAACCCATTAGCATGTATTTTATACATTTGGTAAACGTTACTGGCATTAGGATCTTCCAGTCATTATTTATTGTATTATAGATCAAAGCGATGTTGTAGGAAAAATATCTCGATGACGAATATTCAAATTATGGACGGAAGGTTATTCTTTCATACAAGTAAGGAGGGGTTTTGTATAAAATTACACGATGGGCAAACGTACAAAAATGTAAAAATCTTGTTTGGGTCATTTTTAACCAGTGCGTTGTTCGCAGAGTAAATGAGATGCGTTGATGCCGACATATAACGTGAATAAAACGCAAGCAGCTATTTTGCACTTTTTGGTTTCGATTGACTTCATGAACGTCTAGACAGGGACTGTATATAACATCGCAATAATCGAAATGGTTTAAAATTAGAGTGTCTGTAAGAAGTCGACAAACAAACAGAAAAAGAAATTGACGAGAAGGATAAATAGCTCTGAAAGACGAATAAGATTTTTTAATCGTAGCAGAAATGTGACTCTTAAACCTCAAATCCACATCTAAGATTTGACCTAAGTTTTTCGCTTTGTGGTTAAATGAAAGTATATTATTCGCTAGAGAGATATTAATGTTGGAGTTGAGAAATTTCCTATCAACCTTGTCTTGAAGACGTCTTGAACGAAAAATATATTTGCGAGTCATCAGCGTATAGATAGAATTTACAATAGTTTCAGCACTGGAATATATTACATGTATACATAGAAAAGAATAAAGGTCCAAGAACTAATCCTTGCGGGACACCACAAAACACTGTTGAAGGTACTGACAATTTATCATCAACTCTAGTACACTCATGAAATTTAAAACTTGGACACCACAATTTCTGTAAACAAAAGTTTGCACATTGTGAAGCGGGCTTAAGGGTATCATTTACAATTCTAACAGCAGGTAGTCTCAGCAGGGGTTATCTTATAGAAGGACTGTAGAATGAATCATTACACTAAGCACGTTTTAGAAAATAGGTAATTTACGTTGCTTACTTAATTTTTTCTTTAAAGAATATATTTGAAGGTATCGCTAATTAAACACCATAGCTCGATTAATTATCGAATCAAAATTTTGTTTAGGAAATGTTTACAAAATAAAATTAGAAATAATTTTGATTTAAAAACGTCTACAAGCAATAACTTTTAAATTAAATCAAAAACTAAACATGGTTATTTGGGTTGACTGATTATTACTTATTTTTAAATAAATCTAACCTACTAATTATTGTAAGTTATAAAAAAAATCATTAAACTCTCTATTCATAATATTTAGTCCTTACAAAATGTATATTTTATGACGTTTCATTTTTTCTGTAGTTAATATAAAAGTGAAAATAAAAACTAAGGCAATTCTTATTGTCAACGTATATATTTAGTTTTTGACAAGAATTTATTACATAATTATAATTAAGATACCAAGTTATAGTTTAAAATTAAATGAAAACGTTTTTTTTAAATAAAGGTATTACTATATAAATAAATATAAGAAATCAATAATGGGTGTGACCTCCATTATTATTGATACATTCTTGGAGGCGTCTGCTCATTGACGCTATCAAGGTATCAATATAATTAATATTAATCGTTTCCCATGCGGTATCAATGGCTGCAATTAGTGCATTACGGTTTACTGGTATAAAATTTGGCCCTTGTTGTCTTCGGATAACAGCAAGTATTCGAGCCCAAACATTTTCGATAATGTTAAAATCTGGGCTTTTTGCTGGCCAGGGTAACAGCTCCAAGTTATTTTTGTATCCAGTTGCGCACAACCTGCGAAGTATAGGGTCATCATATCCCGATAGTTAATTATCGAATGTTCCAAGAAAATATGTGTAAATAGTAAATGGAATCTACTAACGTAACGTTAAGTCGTTAATTATAGTTACATAACTCTCCTTTCATAAGATATAGTTCATATTAATATGCTTATTGTAAAGCTTCGTACACACCTGAACAACAAACCGAGGAACAAACAGAACAACGAACCGAACGGCAATCGGAACATTAATTTGGACGGTGCTACGTACGAATTTTAGAACAGATTCGCAAGTCCTGATTGTTCCACGAACGGTTTGCGGCGTTCCCGCAACTTGTCGGTTTTTTCTCCGACATCAAAAAAATGCGCGCGAATGCGTTTGCAGGTTTGGACGAATCTAAACAAAACGGCGAACAAACTTATGCGGGAGAATTAAATTATTTATTTTTTGTCCTCCCTTTTGTGGGTTTGTTGTGTTAGGTATAAATATGGCCTTGTCAGAAGAAAAATGTTTTAAATTAATCAGTGTATATTGTAAAAATGTGCACACCTGAACAACAAAACCAAGGAACAAACAGAACAACGAACCGAACGGCAATCGGGACATTAATTTGGACGGTGCTACGTACGAATTTTAGAACAGATTCGCAAGTCCTGACTGTTCCACGAACGGTTTGCAAGTTCCCGCAACTTGTCGGTTTTTTCTCCGACATCAAAGAAAATGCGCGCGAATGTGTTTGCACGTTTGAACGAATCTAAACAAAACGGCGAACAAACTTATGCGGGAGAATTAAATTATTTATTTTTTGTCCTCCCTTTTGTGGGTTTGTTATGTTACATAAATCTCCTTTCATAAGATATAGTTCATATTAATATGTATATTGTAAAGCTTCGTACACACCTAAACAACAAACCAAGGAACAAACAGAACAACGAACCGAACGGCAATCGGGACATTAATTTGGACGGTGCTACGTACGAATTTTAGAACAGATTCGCAAGTCCTGATTGTTTCACGAACGGTTTGCAAGTTCCCGCAACTTGTCGGTTTTTTCTCCGACATCAAAGAAAATGCGCGCGAATGTGTTTGCAGGTTTGAACGAATCTAAACAAAACGGCGAACAAACTTATGCGGGAGAATTAAATTGCTTATTTTTTGTCCTCCCTTTTGTGGGTTTGTTATGTTTTAGGTAATATTATGGAGTTGACAGAAGAAAAATGTTTTAAATTAATCAGTGTTTAAGAATGCAAGAAAAAAATGAAGAAACCAGTATAAATAATTTTTTTCACCAAAGGAAAAGGTTAACGCTATCAACATAAAAACTCTGGAATACAAGTATCAACCTGTCATCCTATCACTTAATATTTAATCTTTATATCGTGAGAAAATTGATATTCTAAACATCGATATTAATGATTTCAAGGAACTTTAATTCATTTGTTTAACGAAATTACATAAACAAAATACAGAAATTAATTCTTGAACTTTCAGGAGTTTTTGCTTGACACTTGCTATTGTCGACAATCACATTTAGGAGGAGAAGTAGGAATTATAGATCTCCTACAGGCGAATTTAAAATATTTATAAATCGAGTGTATGAAATATTAAATTATTTGTATAAACCAAATGTTGACATCGTACTCTATGGCGACTTGAAAAACCTAAATAATAGAAGTGGAATTCTAACAGATATATGTTTCAATCGAAAAAATATGGTCCTATGGCCTACTCGTATTACCAGTTCAACCGCTACTTTGATTAACCAGATGTATACGAATTTCTACAACATTTGCCGCAGCCAAGTTACTGACAATATATTATTTGATCATAAAACCGTCTTGTTAGAAATAAATATACAAAAAAAAATCAATGACTGTTCCACACATACAAAACGGAAATATAATCAATACAATACTTGTCAATTTATTACGAATTTATGTAATCAAAATTGGGGAGCATGGTACACCTTTACTGATCTAGATCTGATCTTTAAGAATGTTTATAAGATTTTTATGGAACAGTTTCATATTTGTTTTCCTAAAAGAACTGAAGTATATGTGCTAAGAAAAAAGTTGGGTAGATTTAGAAATTAAAAAATCTAGTCAAAATCTAAAATATTTATTTTCATTACAAAAACTTCTTCCGTTGTTGAAACGTTTATACGTCTTGAGAAAAAAAGAACATATCTTATTAGTTAAAAACAAACGGCTTACATTTTATCAAAGCAAAATTAAAAATTCGTGTAATATGACAAAGACAGCATGTAATATAGTATCTGAAGTAAATAACAAAGTTAAGGTTGTACAAAATATAACGCTAGTCAAAAATTCCTTAGAAATAGACAAACCAAAGACAGTTGCTACAGAATTTAACTACTTTTTTTTAAAATGCATCAAAAAATATTATAAACGGTTATACCCCTTCAACAGGAAACCAAGTATGCACTACAAATAATAGACAAGAATAAAACAGATTCTTCCTTTGCTCATATACAGACAAAGAATTGCAATTAGTTCTATAACAAAAACTAAAAAATTAATCATCTTCAGGACACGATGACGTACCCATGTATCTATTAAAAAAAGTGTACCTTATATTATCAAACAACTTACATTTTTAGTAAATCTATCATTTAACACAGGCAAGTTTCCATCATTAATGAAGAATGGTAAAATAACACCAATATTTAAAAAGGTGATAATAAAGTAAGTGAAAACTACCGGCCTATAACAATTACATCTTTGTTTTAAAAAATCAAAAGTATGGTTTTGTTAACAGACCATTAAATTTCTTAGGAAAATATAAAATTATTATGGAAAGTCAACATGGTTTTAGAGAAAATAGGTCTACAACTACCGCGCTGCGCAAACTTTATGAAACAATTGTAAGTTACATTGAAAACGATGAATGTTCCTTCGGAATTTTCTGTGATTTAAGCAGAGCACTTGAATGTGTCAATCCAAATATACTGATACAAGAAAATTAAAACTTATGGTATTAGAGCACTTCCACATGCATGAATTCAATCATTTGTAACAAATCGATATCAGTATGTTAGTCTGCCATACATAGAAAGTGATAATATTTAATATGTGAGCGCTGATACAACTCCAGTAGAATTGGGTGTTCTGCAAGGAACTGTGCTAAGACCGGTACTATTCGTTTTATATATTAACGACATCTGGACAAAAGACACATTAACAAAGTTTGTTTTGTATACAGATGATGATAGGACATTGATTTTATCCAATACCGACCAAAAATTATTAAAAAATAAAGCAAAAAATGATGGGATGGTTTCGAGATAACTATTTATACATAAATTTAAAAAAAAAACATTAAATGTAAGATTTCATAACCGCCAGAAGAACTGCAATTCTATTGATCTAGCTATTGAAAATACAACTATACCTCCTGAACGAGTGATAAATTTCCTTGGGATTTACATAGACGAATGCTTAACATTCAAAGATAATTGTAACAAACGATCACAGAAACTAAATTCAATTTGCTATTTATTCCAAAACCTTAAAAGAATATTAAATCGGTAACAGCTACTAATGACATACCATTCAGAAATTGCTAGTAGATTACGTTATGGAGTAACATTATGGGGAACATCTACTAACCGGAAATGTGTTTTACTAATCAAAACAAATTATTCGAACAATTGCTGGTGTCGCGCGTGATCGTTCGTGCAAAGAATTATTTAAGGTGTACAACATTTTAACGCTTCCGTGTATTAATTTATGAATTTAGTGTGTTTACCTTTAAAAATAAAAAAAAATTTTTAAAACAGTGATACACATAAAAAGGAGACTCGCGCCTGAACTAATATACGAGTGCCATATAAAAAAAATAAACTTCAACTCTCACCTGTTGTTTAGAATAAAATATTTAATCACTTAAGTACTAGAGACAATCTTGTCAACCGATAACTTAAATTTATTCAAAAACAAATTACGATTGTTTTTAACACAAAACAGTTTTTATTGTATAAAAGAGTATTTATAATTTAAATGTCAAATCACATCGTAATAGTGTATGATGTATATAAATATTTTTTCTATTTTGGGTCGCTTACAGAGCTATAAAAGCAATCAAATGAGTTCTTTTATAGAAATAGAACAGTTTTAATTCCAAACGGTGGTAATACTGATTTGATATTAAACGTCAAAGCTATATATTTTAAAATCAATCTAAAATACCCAAAATAGAAAAAATAGTATAAAGAATTCGTTTCAGAAGGCATTTTAGCAAACTGTACTCGTCTTATAAAATGGATGCGTCTTCAGAAACTTGTTGTTTAATATACTATTTTATTTTGTAACGAATCTGATATAGAGTGACATCTATCGGAAAAATAATAAAGGTTTATCATTATTATTATTATTATTATTATTATTTTTATTATTATTATTATTATTATTAAGAAACTATGTTACAACGCGTCATTCTGTAACAAACTAGTGTGTGTATTCAAAATATCGTAACAGGTGAATTTTTAAGGTAGCCGATATCGTCGATTTTCTTGATTACTAGATTCTACGGAAACTCTCACTTTCGTATGTGGTTGTGGGAAAAAGTTATTTACTATACAAGTGGGTCAAGTAAGACTTTTTGTAGTAATAACAAGAAATGCATAAATGCCAGGGATCGTTGACAACAAAAATCGTTTAATAGTGAAAATTCCGGTTAGTTTAAATTTCACTTATTTAAACCATTTACAAATTGGACTTTAAATTCCGTTTGTAGTACTTTTAGAAAAACTAAGATAGAATTTTCAAAAAGCTAATTGGCCATACTATAGAACATCTCTTGATACTTTTTAGATACGACCGGTTCCTAATAGTTATTTTAGATTTGTAGGTGCTGTTAAATGTTCAGTGAAGAAATAAATTCCACTTAGTTTTTTAAAGGAATATGTCATATTTTGATCAACTGAAACAAACAGATTGTAGAAATTATATCTAGAAGATACAAACAGCTATCATCTCTAAATAATGGAAGAAAACAGAAATAGACATCATTTATGGATAATATACATTTGTACATAAGTCGTAATAGTTTGTGACGTTTTTTTTTATTCCTGAACCAAAATACGCTGTTAGTATTATAAAAATTCATTTGTGGGTATGCAACCAAGATTACCTTGCGACGTTTCGGAAACGTTATATTTAAATAATTAAACAAAGTGTTTCCTTCCTCAGGCGCTAATGAAGACACAAAATACAAGTATAAGTTACAAAGATAACAACAGAGCCTATGTAATAAATTTAACAAATTTGATCATTTTTAGGATCAATTCCAAGAACAACAATATAAGATGTACATAAAGTTGATAAAATACTTACTTTGATATCAAAAATTGAAGCCGTTTGTCATTAAAATTAAAATTAATAATATGATTATTTGTCATACTATAAAACTATAATAAATATGTATAAAAAGACAAAATTAACGAATAATTAACACTACCAAACTAACAAACATTAAATTAAATTAAGATTAAACGGTACATTGATATTAACGGCACTATTGTAAATGTGAGATATGTATTTGAAATATGATATAAAATGACCAAAAGAAAACAACAATTGTACGTGTATGTAAATGATAAGGTAAAAATTACGACCTAGTAATAAATTCACGAAAAATACAAATTGCAAATATACCTTATAGATATGCAGCCCAAATTACGCTTAAATAACATTATGGGGGATGGATAGCACCAATTATTAAACTAAAACTTAATCTTACTAATTATGTTGTTATAACAAGTATTTAGATTATTCGTGTCTGTTTTGAAGTTAATATTATTTTTATGGACATTAATGTAAATCATTTCAGAGATAATTTTTTATAATAATTGGATTCAACATCTACAATTATAGGTTCTTCGAAATTAAATATATGTCCTGTCTGGTTATGGTGTAATGAAAGTGCAGTACTATCCATCTTTTTTGAGCAATCATATTTGTGATTTCTGATTCTATTTTTTAATTTTGTTTTGTTTGGCCTAAATAACAACTATTGCATCCCTTGCAATTTATCCTATACACAAGACAAGATTTCTCAATGGAGGGCGTTTTGTCTTTCAATTTGGTATAGCATGTGTTGTATATTGTATTATTGTTGTACAGAATGATTTTAATTTTTTCTTTTTTAGAATACTGATTAATTTATGACTTAGGTTAGGAATATTAATTAGTTTTTGTAGTGAGAATTTGTATTAGTAGTAACGGTGGTGGTATTATTAGTATTAGTAGTTGTAGTATTAGTAATGGAGGAGGTATTATAATAAATAAGTTTTTAGTCAATTTTTTAGATAGTTATTTTTAATTAGAGTAGTCATTAATATTAAGCTAAATTTTTTTCCCGTAATTCTTCACTACATAGTGTGATTAATTTGTTTTTAATAGAATTAATAATGTTGAGCTTTTGATGGAAAGGATGTTTAGAAAAGTAATTAATGATTCTATTTGAAGCAATAGGTTTCGTGTAATAATCTATTAGAAATGTATTTGTGTTAGTATTTCTTATAAGTTCTAAATCTAAAATGGTAATTTTTATCAACTTCTAGCTCTACATGCAGCATTTTGGTCGAGTATAAGTTGTTGTGATGAAGTATTGACATTAACAACGCATACTAAAGCTGGATTTCAGAAGAAACTTAAAACTGGAGTTATTCCTTGTTTCAAAATTATTTCCTTTCATAAAAGCAGTAAATTTATATTTTTGAATAATAGTGTAAAGACCCCATCTTACAACCCCAATGGGGGTGGAATTTAACCCTTAAATACCGGGTCAAATGGTCTGAGAGCAGTAGTACATTAATACGAATAAACACAGTTACCTAAGCTTCACAGTAGTGATAATTGTAATAGTGTTATAGTAGCGTGCACAATAAAAATTCTTAAAGAGAAAATAGTGGTGTTATTTTTAGTCAAATGGTCTTTCACAGGGATCAGTTCTTGCATCTATTCTTTTTAATGTGTATTTTTCTGACTTTCCTTTTTTTATTGTCGAAATTCGTTTATTCCGATGGTATGGCAATTTTATTTCAACATTCCAATTGAAAAGAAAGTATTGATCATTTGCGTATTATGTAATATTAAAAAAATACACAGACTTCTAGAAAAAAAGTAAAAAACTTAATTTTATTATTTTTGTTAATACAAAGTTAAACCGTTTTAATTTAGGTAGAACAACTTTGGGAGCTGCACACAATTGAATTACATCATGTGTATAATTAGTAAAACCATTAAATCTACCACTTTTAATCGGTTTTCTGTTCTTTGTAGTATCACTCGAAAAAAAGCTGCGTTAAAACGAGAACGGGATAAATGTCAACTTAACAAAATCTTAACACTTTAGAATGATATTGAAAACGCTCTAGCTAAAAGACTTAAAAATTAAAAGAAACTTTTGTCAAAGTGTTGTCATTGTCGTAACTAGCGCTGTGACCGCTCCATTATACGTTATCATACAGCGGTTATGTTGTTATATTGTATGTTCTTTATAGTATTTACACACTTTATCAATATTAATAGACATCAATACTAAGGTGGGTTAGAGTTGGCATGTTTAGGTGTTGGTGGTTTTTCTAAATCTTGAAACAAATGCTTTGCCAAGACGAATCAATCCACAATTGCACACGGTTTTCTCACTATACTATATACGGTTATACTGATCCTCTGGGGTACAGTAAGCGGAAAAGCTTTAAGTAATATACCTATACTAAACATTTAATTTCCACAAAATTACCACAAAAAATTTTCAGAAACAAGATAAACTATAAACAAATGTTCTTATTATCCAGCAAAACTTAAAAAGAATAATCAATTAACGACAATACTAACATTAAACAACAATATACAGGGTGGCCCATTAGTGCGAGGAAGGTGAATATCTCGCAAAGATTGGAGTTAGAAAAATTTGTGCAGAATCACATAAGCTGCACATTTTAAAATTATTTTCATTTATACAGGGTGTTCCATAAAAGTGCTGACATACCAAAAAGTTATGTTTTTTTAAATAAAACTACTCATTTTTATTAGAAATTTGGATTCTTTCTTGGAAGATTCTAATGTGACTTTATGCATTATACAAAATGACTAAAATGGAGGGTTTTGCATTATTTCACTTTTTCGGAAAAATTGACTTTTCTCGAAAATTAAATAACTCAGTTATCCTGGAATTTATTCCAACTGGCGATTTCGCAGCTTTAATATGCATTACACTTGTTAAATACAGCTAGTTGTTCACCTTTCCAACTGTCTAGTTTTGAGTAATCAGTTATTTAAATTGAACTCCCTAAATTCATGATAACTTGATTTTTCAATGGCATCACCTAATTTTATGTGCCGTTGAACGTAGAATTCATAAGCTTTTCTAATGATAAGATTGTAGGTATCTAACTCTACCCAAAAATCCGCAAAAATCCGTAAGAGTTAGATACCTACAACCTTAACATTAGAATGCTTATGAAATTCCACGTTCAACGGCCCATAAAAAATTAGGTAGTGCGATTTGAAAAAATCAAGTTATCCATGAATTTAAGGAGTTCAATTTAAATAATTAATTACTCAAAACCAAAGAGGTTAGAAAGGTGAACAACCAGCTTTAGTTAGCAGATGTAATGCAAATTAAAGCTACGAAATCGCAGTTAGGATAAATTCCAAGATAACTTGAGTTGTTTAACTTTTTCTAAACGTCAATTTTTTCCTAAAAATGAAATAATACGAAAACCCTCTATTTTAGACACTATGTATAATGCATAAAGTCACATTAGAATTTTCTAAAAAATCCAAATTTGTAATAAAAAATGGGTAGTTCTATTTAAAAACATAACTATGGTATGTCGCACTTTTAGGGAACACCCTGTATAAATAAAAATAATTTTAAAATGCGCAGCTCATTGATTTGCACAACTTTTATTGTGAAAGTTTTTTTCTAACTTCAATATTTCCCGAGATATCCACCTTCCTCGCACTAATGGACCACCCTGTATATGTAAATACAATAAAAAATATAAGAAAGATGCTTTAAATAATGAATAACTTAAATATTATACAATTAAACATTTAAAACGGCTATTTTTGAAACATAAGTTGATTAAAACTCCATAGATTGGCTGATCCTTATCAAGACTAGATATGAAATTGGAGCAAAAATGATATTTAGAGAAAATAACCACTCATTTAAATCTAGATTAACACCTGGTTTTTCTACAATACAAATTAAAGTATGTCAATAATTAAAATCATAATAGTAATAAATAATAAATAAATATACGACAAATTTTTATCTTACTAACGATATGAATATGAAATGTTTAACTATATTCAACGATATATAGTATCCTTTTACGTACAACTTTTCGACCATTTTATTTTTTTAGCAATTCATCAAATTCACGACTTATATGTTTTTTCATATAAGGGCTGCTTGATTGGTTCACTATCTACTTTAATCCGATGCTTTACTAAATTACTGCACTATAAACTATTTTACATTAGATTAAAATTTCAATCTATCATTTCCTCTAAAAACAACTTCTTAATTTTTCTTTAAATCTAAACAAACCTCTAAATAAATCAAATGAAATTTAATGAAAATTTAAAAATATCTGCATTTAAATTGGAAACTACCGTCATCTCTTTCCAAAAGCTGCCTCTCTCTCATCTTTTGGATGAAAATCAGTAAAACCCCAAAGTTTTACTTCATTAACCAAATCATCTAAAACGAATAGATTTATTTTCATTTCTGCTATTTTACTATCAACCTTCACAAAACCTTTTTGTTTTGTTTAATGATTCTTATAGGAGACAAACATTGTCTCCTATACTTAAAAAGGATTAAACAAAACTAAATGAAAAATTAAATATAAAGAGAAAATACTCATCCATCACCAAAGTAAAATCGTTCCACTTATTTGATCAAGAAAATTTTGAATTAATGTTTACATTACAAAATCAATTTACACCTGGCTCAATAGTCACGAAGAGGAGAAGGGAGTTGGTAAATAGAGTGCTACTTAGTTAAATAATTTTAAAACATACATTCTCATACACACCACACAAGTTTTGCAGGTACTTTTGGTAATAAAAAAAAAATAAAACTTCAGAAGAATTATAGACAATAAAACCACTAAATTTAACTGAAACCAAAAGAGAAAAAGTTTGATGCCAAATCGAAAGAATATATTTTCTTAACGGTATATTCAAATTCCATAAGCTATCGTGTGCATCCGCCTACAACCAATACGATACACACTGTTCAGGTACAGTTTTTATTGAAAATAAAGAAGTTGATGAAACATATCAAAAAATCATTTGATGGACTGAAATGTCGATTATAATAAAAACCAGGTTATAGTGGGAGATCTTATCGACAGCGCCCAGGCGCCAAGCAATAAAAAAATGCAAACCAAAATTAGTATGACTCTTGATTGAAAATGAAACTTGGACTTTGACTAATCTACCTGACAATAGATAAACTAATAAGTCAAAATAGATCATTAAAAGAAAAACTTTAAGATTCAAGGCCAGGCTACCAATCAAAAGTTACTCCCAGAAACATCGCGTCGATTATAATGCACTAAGTGGTTAGGTCTAGATATGTAAGTTCACTTTCACCAAAGTATGTATTAGATATTGATCTGATGTATGTTTCAGGTTTCCTGCAAAGCGAACTTATTGAAGAAATTTATATGGCTTTACTACTGATTTATCGTTTTAAGAAAGTAATATTTATGGATTGGAATCAAAGATAGGTACATAAGAAGAGAAATAAATTAAGGTAATGGATTCCCTTCCTCCTCTTTTTTTTTTTTCAAATGTGCCATGATCATCTAAAATTCAAACAGCTACACATGTATTAATTATTTAGTATAAACTTAAGTAAAAGCATTCCATACAACAAGGGAATAAGTTTTCATCTCCTGTTCGTGTGTGAGTAAACTTTTACGTTTTCATAAAGTCCTTTGTTATCGCACCAATTTTGTATCAATTGTAGACAATTGTATAATAATCCAAAATTACTTAACAAAACGAAGCTGGGTCTGGATATTATTAGTGAAGGTCGTCAGCGTTAGAATTTAAATCTACGTTGGAGCCCTTTTCGTTGTCAAGGACACCACACAAGATAATACTGGTGCATTGTGAGCACGTCCAGCAACTGTTATCAATTTGGAGACTATCGTCTTCCCTTCTTTCCTGAAAACTAAGTAATGTCTGATTTGGATACGAGAGCTGTCACAACTTTCTATGTGCAAGCTAAGTTGATTTTTTTATGCATGTTATTTGTTATTTTTGTCGCGTTTAATGTACTCGTACTACAACTGTGAATTTACCAACATTCTGTTTGCGCTAGGTTAAAGAATGTCTGTAAATTGTTAAATCGTGTTGCGCTTTGAAACTATTTAGATAATCGGCCAAGGTTCAGTACCTCACCTAATTTGTTTTAAGTAAATAAATAACAATAATTGCCATGCGAAATTGGTGGGTCGCTTGCAAGGAACGACTGTCAAAATTTTATGGTACACTACAACAGCTAGCCGAAGAGGTGCTCGAGCTTAATTATTACTTAATTCTTAATTCGCTCTCCTGAGTTATTATTATTCAGTAACTGAACATTGTGCATTATATATTTGTACCAACATATGGTTTGTTTCTTCTGTGTACGAGTTCTAGTGGCTCTAGAAGACCTACCACGTGTAGGCTTTTTCAAGGAGCTTAAAAGAAGGAGAGGTATCAAGATTAACTTACACTTTATACCACTTACAATTCCGATTCATACTTATATGTTGGTCGAACCAAAGTTTGTGTTATATAATTAATTAATTTACTTATCTGTTAATTATTGTTATAGGTTTAATCCGGATTCTAAATGATATAAGTATAATAATTTTCATATCTCGATGTCTTAAAGAAGCCTACACACGGTAGGCAAAACGTTGGCGAAATAAAAAACAAGGTTTTAATGAGTTTGTGAATTACTACATTCACTCTCTAGTAGGCTCAGTTAAATTGAGGACCTATAAAAAATACATTCTTAAGTTATTTGTGTAATATGGTTCGTTACGTAACACAAAAATTTTTCCAAGTCCAACCAATACAAGGTGTATCACAAAGAGATTTTATTAAAGAAGTTATGAGGAAATAGTCCGAAATCAATTCTGAAAATACTCATGAATAATCAGAATAGAATGATGTTTGTTTGCAGGGGCATTAATTAAGATGTTTTGACCTGCATTTTAACTGATTTACGGATTGAAATTATACTGTCATCTGTAACTAAAAGACCAATTAATTATAATTTGACTCCTAAAACAAATACTGACAAATTACATAATAGCGATTACGAAAATTTTTTCTAAATTTTTCTACAAAAATTGATTACATCAGACCAACAGAAAAACGCCAAAAACTGCACCAAAACTTGACTCGGACACGTGTTTCAGCAGCTAGCTGTTGAAACACGTGTCGAAATCGAGCTTTGTTTGGTTCCTGTTGATTAAATAGACGCTGCAGTTGGTGTTCCTTTCCTTTTGATCTTTGATGATTACGTCAGGGCAATTGTAGCTAAGATTAGATCACTTTATCGCAGGTTTTGTCAATTTTCCACTTCTGTTGCAAATAATACTAAAACGATCGAAGAATAGGTATAGGACCGTAACATATATTTATTTGACTTACAATTTTCTTTCGAATGATGTAATAAATTTAATTAAAAAAATCTATTTATTACGTTTATCTTATTTGAAAAATTATACACGAATTTGTAACACTCTGTATAGCAGAGCAGTACGACTGGACTAATTTATATTCAGGAGATCTTTTCTCCAATAAATTTAATTTATTTGAGTTCTCAAACGCTTCGTTGCACATTTGAACAATGTGCGGTTCATATGTTAATTATTTTTTCAAAAAGTTTCCAATTATTCGAAAACGGCAATGATAGGTACCTATAGGAAACAATGTGAACAATCTGACGTAGAATTTGAAAATATAAAAAATATATAGGTGGACTACTTATTCATTAACTTCTAATGGAATCTGGTCATAATATAATCAAAACTGTCTAAACATTTAACAAGCTTTTACCTCAGAACTCCACATCACCCCGATAAGCAAAAATAAAATTGCGTTTTAGAAAAAATGGTTAAAACGAAAGCTATATACAATAAAATTTCCAACCACTTTTTTTTCTTCAACTTTTTTGTAAATTTGATATTGATGGAGATATTGTTACAATAATTAAAGCCACGTGATTGTTATATCTCACTAATGTTATTGGATCAAAATGGTTTAAACAAAAGTTGTGACTAATTAAACTATAAACAACTTTTATTTGAAACAAGAATTGTAAGATGAATACTTTTTCTAAATATTTAAAAAAATTAAAAATCTGTGTAAGTTAACGGTCCTTTTGGCTTTGGTTTTCTTGACATTTTGTTTACATACGCAAGAACTAACTCTAATTCATTTCATACGATGTGGAGTAAAAATAATAAGTAAATTCATAGTTGTCTCACTAACAAAACAAATGAAAAATGAGTGGACTATACTTATAGCAAGGTCTCATGGAACGAAATCATTATCAAAGCAACAGAATATTAATTTAGATAAATAGTTAATAGAAAATACCATAATTAATAACAAACGTTTTTTTTTAATTTTCAGTTTGTTTTCTAAATTAGTATAATTAAACAAACAAAAAAATAGAACAAAAATGTGACAAAAGAAGAATTGAAAATAAATGCTAACGTATAATAACTCTCAAGAAACACTTCTCTAAAAATTAATGGTGGAAAAATCGGATTGGATTGAAATGAATTGAGAAAAAAAACACTACATACAGCATTATTTTCGATTTATTTTCGCGTTGTTATAATATTTCTTCTAAGAATATTAAAGTGGTTTGGATGAAGAGCAGACGTTTTCTCTATGTGCAACTGCGGAGATTGCTTTCTTATTATTGTTTTTGACGGGTATCATTAGTTATATTCTTAAGAGTTTGTATTTATCGATATTGTTTAACTGACAAAGCACCTCTTATTTTTTGGCTTACTTATTTTATCGTACTTTTAAATTAAAATCAACATCACAATTTTCGAGGAACCGTTCCTCTTTATTGTATAATATAAAAATTGGGTCGAATTAGGAATTTATTTTATAGAGCTTCGCGTTGAAATAAATTTAATAAAATGAAGAAGCTTAAAGTTTTCTGAAAATGTAACAGCAAATTTTGTTATTGGCTCACAAATGTTTTTATTTTTAATTTGTACTTTCAAAATGTCGTCAAATACTATAATCATTTAATTAATAGTCATTTAATTTTGTTACGAAGATAAATTATACAAGTCGATCATAAATACTATAAAGTAGCACTTTAATCTCTCTATTAGATGATACATAATACACTATTTTGATATTCTTACTGATACAAGCCAAAAAAATTAATGCTACTTCAATCTTAATTTATAAATTTCATCAAAATTAGTCAAACTGTTCTTGAGGTAAATGTTTACATACCTTCAGCACAAATTATAGGTAATCTATACTAACTCTAAATTGTCAGTAAAAGTAAAAAAAAATTTCGAATTAGAAAGTCGTCGCATAACACTCAACTTTTACTTAAACTATATGGAGTAATGGAATAAAAACGGTAATTAGTTGAGTTCTTAATTTTATTCGATCATTTTAATGTATAAATATGGATATTTTTAAGTCTGTATGTTCATGGAGCTATTTTTATTTTTTGGTTTATTAAAAGTGGTTGATATTTGGAGAGGATGAGATTATTCGAAAATACCTCCTAAATCACCAGGTTGGTAGCCAAAACATTCTTTTACCTCAATAAAAATTAAACATTTTACGATTAAATTAGTAATTTGGCAAAAAAATCCCTTTCGTCACTTAAGATGTATTTAAAGATTTGGCAAAGCGGCGCGACATATTTTTTGCCTTAAATAACACGTCTACATATTTATACTTCGTAAGTTCTTTTTTTTTTAATTATAGAACGTAGATTTTAAAACAGATTACATTTATCTAATTATGACCGGAATGATTCTCGAGAGATTATACCTCAAATCCTTCGCCAATATTTATTAACACCGGTTGTTTTCGATTAAATTACAATTTCTGTAGGCGGAGTGAAAATTTTCAATGTGATTGCAATGTACTTACAATCAGATATTCGTAAAATTATGTTGGTCTATGCTAAAGTGTATTGAAAGCAGTTAATTGGAATAGAAATCATGAATTATCTATAAATCACTCTATTCAGTGCTAGCACGCAACTAACAACTGTACGCCGTGGGATTGCTTAATTTTGTGTCTGTTGATTCATGTAATTAAACCATCAGTATAAAGACGTATAATTCAATATTGTGTTTAATTAACGTTATCAAAACGTTGCCTTCGAAGCATTAGAATTACCTAATTTGCGAGACACATGAGATAAAGTATAAATTCCTTTGTGTAACATTTTCTTCAAAGTGCTATTGAAAGTTCGATTAATAAACCAGTACGTTACTATTACAAGTAGTAACTTAAAAAGTGATAATAATGTATGATGACTTAAAATTACACAGACATGTTTACATTAAGTTATGCAATTTAACAAAATGTAGAAAAGGAGGCAAAAAAACAATATTATATTATGGTAGTTTTTTAATGTTGATTGGACTGAATGTGTACGTACTACCACAGATAGAAGAATCTGGGTTTAAATTAAGTCCGCATTATATTATGTAATCAATTAACAGAAAAAAAAAACATTTTGCTAAAGACAAACAGTTAACAGTGGAAAGAAAATGTTTTTTCTACTTATACATACAGAGTGGCCCACCATATACGCCACGCCGCGGGAAACTGTTTAGGTTTTGACTTTTTTGGTTTTTAATGATATACACGGTTTTTAGGTCCACATTATAAAAATATTTTTGTTAGTACAAGGTGATCCAAAAAAAAGATACATACCAAATTTATTATAATGGGACACCCTGTATTTTATTTCATTTTTAGCAACTATAGAACAATTCAATAAAATTTTATGTAGATTACACTATACCTAACGTGTACTCTTTCGAAACTATCTATGGATTTCTGAAATTGTAACACAAATTTCAGAATTCATTTTTACAGTCCATAACTACATTTCATTCATGCATTCACGGTCGATTGATAGTGAAAAGGTTGATGTTATAGAAAAAAATTTGAAAGTTGACAAAAATTTTGTACAAAATGGCCAAAAAGAAATTTAACCTTAAGCATCTTTGGAATTAAATAACCGTTTTTCTTTAAATGGAACACCCTGTATGTTATATGCTCAACTTAAACAAATTTTAATTATCTTTCAAATAAAATCTTTTCGCTTTAGCTAAGTTTGATTTCACCAGTTTTAAAAGTAATTTGTTTATAATACAAACGTATCCTATACAGGAACATATCGATATGATTTTAACCCTCGGCGAATGTCATGAATATTGTTTATTGGCGTCAAGAGTTTACGCTCACAATTATCCAGCACGAAATCATCCGTCCAAAATAAGTTTTAAAAGGTTGTTTGATGTTTTTCAAAGAACTGGAAACGTAGCATACCAAAATCCAACAAACCAAGTTCGGTTATCAGAAATGAATAAAACGCATTTGCGGTTATTGAATCCCTTATATCAAATCCCCACACAAACCAGCGTCAAATCAATCAAAAAACGGCGTTGAGTAGGCAAAGCATCTGCAGAATAATTAAAAAACATGAATTTCACCTCTTTCATATTCGGTTACATCAAGAACTTTCAGTCACTGATTTTAATCGACGACTTGATTTCTGTTTATGGCCATTAGAGGTGTTGGGTGAAAGGCAACAATTTTTTTGATTATGTGCTGTTTACAGTGATGTAAATCCGCATTTTTCGCAGTATTGACCATCCGAATCGTTGGTCTATTAATGTGTGGGATGGAATATTAAGGTCAAGAGTAATAGGTCCATATTTTTTTGGTACAAAATGAAATGGGCATGGGTTTCATAGATTTGTTTGTCAAAGCTACCTAAACTTTTAGAAGATGTACTATTGAATATCAGAAGGCGAATCTAGTTACAACTAGATGGCGCTCCGTCACATTTTCAAATCAGAGTGCGAGAGAAACTGAACAGATGTTTTCTAATAAATGGATAAAACGAGGAGGTCTCCAAAACTGGCTACCTACGTCACCGGATTTGACATGCCTAGATTTTTTCTTGTGGGGACATATTAAAAATATTGTGTATAAAATCCCTCCCACCACACAAGATGACATGAAATGACGAATACGAAATGCTTTCAATTCAATATCGCCTCAATTGTTGATTAATGTCAAGTGGTCCTTTGAACAGGCTACGGTTGTGTATTGAACAAAGTGGATGTCAGTTTAAACATATTGCAGTGGAAATGTTATTTTTTGAATAAATTAACAAAAATTATGTTAAAAGAAGTAAATGTTTAAACATAGGAGGTTTACATTTAAATAAGAAGTAAAATTAAGTTTAAATTGTAGTTAAGAGTTTTCTAAAAAGCCAATCTATAATTTATAAACCATAATTAATTAATACTAATCGAAGAATTTGATTTGTACATAAAAGATTAATTTCTGCTTAATTAAAGAGACAAAGATAATAAGTAAGTTTTGTATAGGATAATATGATAAACGTTTGAAAAAAGTGTATCAAAATTAGTTTCCGTGATGAAAATAACTGTGTGTGAAAAACATAAAGAAACATTTTGAGTGCTGCAAGGTTAAACAGTGCAACAAGAAAATTTTAATATGGAAGTAGAAGTGAGAAAAAACATTTAAAAACTAACATTCGAAGTAAGGAAAGTGAAAGAAGGGTAATTCGATCCAAACACGAAGAAAGGATTCGTACTTCGAAAATCGAAGAAGCAACACGCATTGAGTTTAAAATTCAAATCAGAACCGTCAACGGTTAAATAAAATAAAATATTTTATTGCTTCGACAATTATAATTAGAAAGTGTTACAATAAGTAATTACTGAACCTGTACAACAAAATTAATTTAGCCCCAACAATTAGAAGGCAATGAAGATTGACACGCAGGTGTTAAATTTCACATCGATTCAAGGTCGGTTATAAGAACTTATTTCTTTTGTTATATTTGAATTGAACTCTTTATGCATGCGTCGTATGACAAATAAAACAATTTGTATAAACTTTTGTAAAAGAAAGTTTTTGTGTAAAATTAATTAAATTTTATGTGTAGAACTAATTCTTTTATTTGGGAACGGACTCATAAACCTGAGATTACAAATTAAATAAACAAGATGTCTCATAGCGAAAACATATTTTTTTTATGTGCGAAGTTGGTAATCCACCGCAATATGTAGAACTATCTTCATTATAATCACTTCTGCCTTTTTGTCGTCGTTTTTATTACGTTTCTAGTTAAATTTTAAATGGTAAGTAAAATTTGCTGCTAAAAAATTAAAAAAATCTTATTTGTGCAAAAACGGTTACAGTTAGTCATAGGAAACCCTATTATTAAAAGGTAATTAACATTTGTTTAAGATGAATTTATAAAATACAGGGTGTTTTATTTAAAGATGAACATTTATTTGATTCTAAAGATTCTTGAGGTTAAAAATTTGTATTGGCCATTCTGTATGAATTTTTGGCAACTTTGGAATTTTTCTATAACATCAACCTTTTCATTAACAATCAGCCATAAATGCAAAAGTGAAATGTAATTTTGAGCTGTAAAAATAAACTACAATTCTTATCATTGCCTGTACATTGTTGCTAGCCGATCGCTCATAAAATAAATAAATATTTCTTCAAAGAAACTCGTCAGTAATTACTAACACACGCACGCTGTAACACACGTACATACTATAACATTGAGAAGTAACTTGATTGAGCTCATGTAGGATCTGGGTGAACTGAACCGGCTTTAAATGGCCTTAGCGTAAATGCTCATATATAGTGTTTTTCAAAGTCATGACTTATTATCAATTAACAACTGCTAAACTTCACATTAACTATAAGGTCAGATCATGATAATGACAATCATAATTCACAGAAGACCTTATCTACAATTGATGTACCTCATTCCAGAGTACTAATATCAATCCACCTATAGGCAAAAGTGAAATACAACCGTTGGGTGTACGTATGCCTAACTACAAACTTAGGCTACCTTAGCATTAGACAAAAATTTGAATTCTGTTGCAGTTTTCCAATACATCTCTAGAACAAGAATCATCTGGTCATTTTCAAAAAAGCAACGACATGAATCTTACCTAAACTGACAATTTATATGGCAACTGATTTTATGAACTTACTTGCTGCCCTACTACGTCATATGTCCAAGGAATTGTTTGCTTGCCACGTTTAAAAAAAAACCACTTATAAAGCAAAGTCCACATTTTTGAATTGATTGCCATATAAACTTAAATTTGATCCAAAGAAGAACCAGAATTACTCAAGAATAGAAAAGAGTTAGAAGAGACAAGATCAATTTGTCGTTTATACATCACATTAGCATTGAAGAACTCAAAAGGAATAAAAAAAGTAAAAAATTATTCTACTTTGATGGCATGTTGAATGTTTAAATTGCAATATATTATAGGGCCAAGTGGGAGTCAAAAACTAATCTTTTTTTATTTAGTGTTGATGTAAAAGTAGTAAACAATTTTTGATTATGAAAACTTAACATTTAATTTTAACATGATAGTTAAAAAATTGTTAATATTTGTTACAAAAAACATAGTCGGTCGTCTCAGTGAGAGCTTAATCAACTAAAATATACGACTTTAGTAACTAGAAACAATTATTTAATTTTGTTTGGTTAAAATTAATTTTTTTTACCAGTAAATGATTTTGGTCTTCTGAAAGTATTCGTTTTGAGCGAGTTGTACTGTATTCTAAGTAGATTTTGTTCGTGTTGATAAAGCATGTATGTTTTTCATATTAACTTTTGCTGCAATAGTTTTCTTTGGTCATTTAATATTTTTTAAGTCAGACCTGGTGTCGTAAAATACTTTATCTTTGCTTTCTCACAATTAAGCTTTAGAGAAATGTTTATCTTGACAGTTTTTATCAAAAGTTTCGTAGAAACATATCCCATATGTCGTCGTTTTGGTTTTGTTGAATTAATAAACTCTTTGTTTGTTCCCAGAAAAGAGCTTGAATGTTGTCGTTTTTATAAAGTAAATTGAATATTTGTTATAACTAAAAATGAACAGTACACTGATTACGAACCACGGTTAAAATTCTAAATTTGCAGATTGTTTATCTTTTGAGAACTATACATGTATTTTTTTGTAAGCTTCTTTGTGTAAGTAAAAAGTTTAGGAAAGGAGGACACACTCCCCAATTTTATATTTTAACATTTTTAAGTCAGTCGATATGCAGACTCGAAATCAGGAGGTATTATGTAACATAAACAAATACGAAACTATAGCAGATTAAATAAGAAACAATCCCGTTGGTGAAATTAAAATGATTTATCGTTTGATTAAAGTAAAAAGTCCAAAAAAACGCAAGCAGACGTCTCGAGATCTCTACACTTGCAAACTAAATATAGAAATGCATATCGCGTAAAGCATTGAACGAGTAACTTGGCGTAATAAAATGTTCTTGTTTAATGAAATTTAGTGTAACAACAACATAAATCTTAGCAGTTTTAGTGTATACCCTAAAACGGATTATTCGACTCATCAGAAGAAAAACCAAATGTAAGTAAACTGATTGTTTATTCCGGAAAACTATCGTGTTTTAAGTGCTTTGGTCTTGTGAGCAGTTACGAATAACCAAATTAAGTTAGAAAACGTCCTAGAGTAGTTTTTTTTGTTCTTGTTTGGTAATGTTGTATTGTTCAAAATGAACGAACTGAGATGAGGGTCTGTGAATTTCCAGTTTGATGCTGAATCAGTCATTTTGTTTTAAACAAAGACCCCGTCTGATTTCGTTTATGAACTTCGTAAATCTGCAAATAGTTTTTAAATAAACATCGGTATAATCTTTTTTCGGTAGTAAAAGCGAGTGGTACTGCCATTATATTTTTATATTTTTGCGTTTGGTTTTAAGTAAAGCGAATGCGTTAAATAAAAAAACGCGACCGAGATGTAATCAATATTTTGTACAATACACTTGCATTTAAATAGAAAATCATACGTAATTTATGTTTCTTTTATGAAGCTCTTACTTTCAAGTGTTTACAGTTTTTCCGGATTTTTAGTAAACATTTGTTGTACATTTAAAAGATCTGTGAGAGATTTCCCTAGACTCACCCCTCACCAATGTGTTAGTTTGGCACTTTGTTGGGCCGTGATGTTTTTTTTTTTGAGTCTTAACAATTTTACTGCGTTAATTGGAAGTAAATAACATAAAAAAAATGCATTATTTAAATCGGCTGGCAACTATATTCCTTATGTCAATTAACTGATATTAATTCAATTAGTATTTAACCTTAAGAGAGATGGAATACGGTTAAAGCTAAGTTATTGGTGTGAGTATAAGTCCAAGAATACAAGTTATATTATATAATTAGATTAGAATGCGCGATTCCTACTATAAATTAAAATTAACACCTGGTAGTTAGAGATATGGTGGAGTTTATAAAACGAAAGAGCAAAGAATCGTCTCGTCAGTAAAATGATAAACAATAAGGTTATTAACAAGGCCTGACGCGCCTTAACGTAACATATGAGTGAAATATCTACGTACGTATCCTAGAGTACTTATACTGTCGTACAGCTTAGGAGGTTATTCTGGTAATTCAGGTTTCTTATTTTGGAAGATAAAAATCTAAAAAAACACTTAACTCAAGAATTTGCATCGATTGTTCAATCGGTGTAGAATAAGGCTAAAGAATATTAGCTTCTTCGCTTTGTAGAATGACAAAAAAAGTTAGCAATCTAACAATTATAATAGACAATCTACCGCAACATGAAGATAGTACAACAAGCTTCTCATTAGTAATAGAAACCAAACTCTTTACTATGAGTACTCCTTAATTACGTAGTTTTAAAATTTTGCAAAGTATACAATACAGAAGAAAACTACAAGGAAAACGTATGTCAACGTAAGCACAAGGTGCGTGAAAGATCAAAAATCATACCTGATTCTCAAATTTTATGAATCGGAGGTATGCAACGATTTGTTAGGATTCCTACAAAGAAGAATTTCGCAAAGATGACATTAAAATAAAGTGACGAAACATTATGATATTTTGCATGAGTTTGCTGCAATATCGTTAAATGACAGCAACAAATTTTCATAAAAATATAAAAATCATAGAGCATTTGAAAATATTGAGTACCAAGAAATATCTATTAAAGTTAGTTATTACTGTTCCTAAATAATTATTTCTATTCACGTAGGTAAAGTTTAAAAAAAAACATGTGTTTATTAGGCTTATTAATGTGTTCCTAGGATAGTGCTCGGATTTTTATTTAAAACTTTGCAAATATTTTTAAAAAGCTTTAAATAAGAAAGTTTCATACTTAACGTGTCCTTATAGAAACAAATCAAGGAATCTAGTAGACGTTATGAACTATAATTGTGCATAAAAATAAATAGTCTAATTAATTGATTTTTTAGAAGTTATAATTTCTAAAATTTCATATTTAAATTTTGAATTTCATTTTGTATAGATCTATTATTCCACACCAAATATTAATTCCAAGTTTTGTTTAAAATCGTCTCTATGAGGTGAGTTATGGGTTTTCTGCAACCCATTGATTGGTTGCCTCTTGAAAACTCCACAATTAGTAAATCGAGTCCACAATATTTTTTAATAAAAAAATTGTAATTTTCTCGCGTGTTTTTTGGACAAACTATTCACAAAACCTCACTCATTTACCGCTAAACCTTGTAATCCTTGACTTGTATGGATGATATTTATTGGGGCCCATTACGCGATGAGTCAATGGCTTAGGAATATTTGTTTTATAACATTTTTTCTATCCGATACTGTGTAGTTGTGGTTCATGTATTAAACCCAAGATTATTTCTTTCATCATTTTCAACAGCATATTCATGATTTCTGAGTTTTACAAAACTTCCATAATTCAGCAAATTTAATTAACAGATTCCAAAAATGTTTTGCATTTGGTTGATGTCGTTCAGAAAATTTATTTTTATAAATTTTAGCAGCTTTTGAATATGCTTCAAAATACGTATGTAACATGACATTTTTCTTGATTTGTATAAGTAAGAGATGTGTCTAATGGTCAAGAATTTGAAAATTATAGTTTAATGAAAGTTAAATTAAACACCCAATATAAGCAATTGTGAATTTAAAAAAAATAAATTAAATGCAATGGACTCGCACAAAAGATAATTTCAAATTTCAATTAAACTAACTAAAATTCAACAGTTCCAAGATAAACAAATGTTGGGTGCTACTAGGGTTTCATGGATCACAATAACATATTTTGATATTTGTTCATTAGTATTCATTAAAAGGAAAATACACATTTGACTAATTACGAATATCAATCCTAGTCATACATGTAACACCTATTTGGAACACAGTGTATACTGCGTGGGCCATTAGTACGAGCACGGGCCATATCTCGAAAAATATTAGGTGCAAAAAAAGCTTTTTTAATAAAAGTAGTGCAGATTGATAAGCTGCGCATTATAAAATTATTTTCGTTTTTACAAAGTGTTTCATAAAAGCGAGACATACCAAAGTTGTTTTTTTCAAATAAAATTACCTATTTTATTTTGCAAATTTGGTTTTTTTGGGCAATTCCAACGTAATTTTATACCATACAAAGTGTCTAATTGACAGTTTTAGCGTTATTTCACTTTTTCCGGAAAATTGATGTTTCAAAAATAATGAATAACTCAGTTATTCTGAAATTTATTTAACTGCATTTTGCAGCATTAATATGCATTACATGTGCTAAATAAAGCCAGTTGTTTACTTTTCCAAATTTACTTAGTTTTGAGTAATCAATTACACTAAAACTTCTATTTTCGACCACCACTTAAAAGCAGCCACCTCTAAAACCGGCCAAGTCAAAAACCAATTATACGGAAATATCCTAATAGCAACCACCTTTCGATAACGGCCACGGCCACTTATTTGTAAACTTTTTTGGAAAAATACATGTAATTCTACCTCCCATTTCCGTTCATTCTTAACTAAGGTTATTAGTAGACAACAGCTTAGCGTTGAAGTTGCATAATATATAATTGTCTCATTGTGTGAGGCTTAAGTAATTACCGGTATTTAAGAACGGATTTAAAGAATTTGTTCGATTTACAATAGATAGTCATTACAGAGAAAGTGCAATTAAGAGGCTCATTAAGCTCACCCCAAAAATCGTATTTTGCGTACATAGTTTAAGTTAGTATGTTCAACAGTGCTGTTACATATAGACGTGCAGAAAAATTACAATGTCGCTAAAGAAAACATTTGTCTCTTAAAATGAAAATTGATATAATTGTGGTAAGTGAAAAGTGCAATACCAGTGCTAGAAAGTTGAATAAAAATTTAGTGTTGGAAGAACACAAATTAACGATATTTTAAAAAACAAATGTGATTTAAATAAGCTATTTGAAGAAGAGTTCCAATACAGAGCAAAAAAATTCCTAGAATTGAAGGTTTAGAAATTCACCAAGTAATTTACAATTGGTTTTGTAAAGCTAGGAATAAAAATATTCCTATATCTGAACCTTTAATAATAGAGAAAGCATTGGAAGTTGCGCAAAATTTAAAAATGACGAATTTAAAAGCTTCAAATGGGTGGTTTGAGAAATTTTGTCAAAGACATAACATAACCTTCAAAAGATAGAGAAACGTTTCGTCTATTACAATTGCTAAATGTGTTGCAAAAGCAGGATTCTCGGAAAAGGTCCTGCAAGAAGATTTCGATGAAGAAAACAAAATTCCACTAGCTTAGCTTTTCCTGTATTACTAGAAGGTAATCAACGTGTAAACCTTAAAGTTATGCATCTATTGATTGTGATATTTTGACCGAAAGCCCCAATTTAAGTATTGAAGATATAATCATTGAATTAGATTACAGTGAAGGCTGTGATTCGAACAATAAAAGTGGTGCAGAAGAATCCGAAGTTTTTACGTCAAACATTAAAGATATGGGTTAAATGTGTGAAAAACTAAGAGATGTGCAAAGTTTTCTATTTTCTAATAATAAGAGAGTAAGCTAGTTTACAAACTAAACTTAAAAATGTAAAACAAACCTCAATACAAAAATATTTTACAAAATAGTAATTTAATGGTATGTATATGTATGTAATTAATTATTACAATAGGTATAACGAACAATTAGAAAATAGGTACATATTATGTAAATGTATGTATTATGTATTCAATATGTATAACTCTTCCATTATTATATCGTCTAATTATTTAATATTGCATCAGCACATTTATATTTAATGCAGATATATAGTACCCTATAGAAAACCGTATTATGTTCCATACTTAAAAGATTTTAATAAACAACGCATAGAAATAAATTTTTTTCCTCCCAATAACGGCACCTTTATATACCGGTCAGTTTTGCAACAAATTTTTTCATGCCTCTGGTCAGTATTGACAGTTTTGAAGGATTCAAAATCGGCCGGGAACATTACAACCTTACAAAAGTCACATTTGGTAAAATTCCCCAGAAAGCGGGGTGGCACCATTGTTACTTAATTTTCTAAATGACAACAAAACGGACACAAAAGAGAAAAACATTCAATGCTTAATAAACAAATAAACGTTAATTTTTATAGAATCCTCACGCAGATGTTACCGTAATGTTAATGTAAGTACCAATTAATACTTATACATAAACCTCAACTAATGTGATTACTTTTAGGTTATGTGGTGGGTTGTGAAGCAATTAGTTTTGAATATTTTTCAATGTTGATGTCTTTAATATTCAGAGTTGATTTTAACATTGAAAATATGGACCAAAGAGTTGCAGAATTGTTTTTTTTTTCGATTTCTTATCAAAATACGCAAGAAGAACATACTCGTTGTAAATGTTAGTGGTACTATTACTATCGCACAATTTCTTAAATTCTTCATACGCTTTCCAGTACTGAGTTACAGATTTTGCTGGTAATAAACTATTAATCACTGCTTCCGCTGTATCTTTTATGTGAGCTGGTGTTTCATACTTCGTTTTCCATTAAATTCTTCATCACAAGGTGTCACTTTATTTAAATTTAAATTTGAAAATCAAGTAAGTCTGCAGTGACAAGTGGGTACCAACCAGAAAAAAATAAATCCTTAGAAATAAATTGTTGAACTAAATAATAATATTGTAAATATTTTGAGATTTGTCGGCATAAAAATTTTGTGGATTACATCGTCCAGGGTCGATATTTTGCGAGTGCTCAGTGTTGCTCCGCCTCGGCTTAGGCGCCTCGGCCACAATATCACTCACACTCGCAAAATATCATATTCTGGACTAGTGATCCAAATAACTTTCATTAGCTTTCTAATAATAAGGTTGTAGGTATAACTCTTACACAAAATTCGCAAAAATCCGTAATTTAAAAAAAACAAAACTTTGGTATGTTGCGTGCTTATGAAACTACCCTGTATAAACAAAAATAATTTTGCAGCTTCATCAATCTGCACTAATTTTATTTCAAAAAGTTTTTTCTACATCCAATATTTTTCCAGATATCGCCCGTGCTCGCACTAATGGCCCACTCTGTATAAGCGTTGCTTTTAAAGGCTTTTTGAAGTTGTTCAGACGGAACATCCCGTATATTTCAAAATTATTTTAAATGTGCATAAATTGATTAAGTAAAACTTTAAATAATCTGTTTTTGGACATTTTCAGCTCCATTAAGAGTAAAGAGTAAAGTTCATTTCTAAAAGTAATTAAAAAATTCAAAAATGTAAATTTATCTAGAAAATTAAATTAGTGTTTTCTTTATAACTTAATTATAATAAATAAATAATTGAAATTGTTAATACAAGAATTATGCTTGCTTGGAACACCCTGTGAAGATTGAAAAGGTCCCCTCATCAGATGTCACGCAGAAACTTGCTGTCTGACCACGGGCTGATTTACACCGCATCCATGACGTAATACAAAAAAATCATCCTTTATAAAATGTTTGCTCTTTCAGCTCATCGACTGATATCATCTGCACCATTCACTACAAGTTTATATATCTAATCTAAGCAATCCTAGTTTATTAAAAAGTTAACAACCAATGTGATGTATCTACAAGTCATCACAATCATTTGTTTTTTCAGCCTATCTGGAATCGACATTTGCTTAGACACTTAACAATATATTATAAAATGCATGCTTTAAAAGCATTGTATCTACTTAGTTGAAACTAATAATTTATTTAGGATTAAATGAGAGGATGACGTTTAAATCACAGACTTTAGTTATTGGCTGCTTTTGCTCGACTCCGGTAAAATCAATACTCAAATAGTGTGTTCGTGCATATTTCGTTGAAAAATATCTAGAAATATATGTATTTCACGCGGTTATACACGCCAATATAAAGAACTAAAAATGGCATGAATATCGGATGTAGAACAATTTCAAAACAATATGGAAGGTTTTATGATTTAACGTTTAGCTTTAGGTTTAAAAACGATTTTCTTAATAAAATTTTACAATCGACTCTTCAAAAGTTTATATTATTCGTATTAACAATATTTTCATTCGATTTCAGGTACATTAAAAATAATTTCAAGTTAAATTTATCTATTTTTTTCTCCGTACATTTTTATTTAATATTATATTGGAGACTGATAGTCTTTTTTTCAGAACGTTACAGGCGGAAAGTTGCTGATCCTTAACCCACAGATACCTAATTATTTCACAAATAGAATTAATTAAGACAACATTTCAAAATCAAATTAACGCTTGCAATTTTAAAAAGCACAATGAAATTTCAAAATGCTATTTTCATGTAGGGGTAATGCTAAAATCAACATGACCGATCGACAAAAATAGTTGCTTACTGCCTATTTTTTGTTAGTGACGATATCGAAAAATAGTTATTTGTTTACCAAGGACGTAAAGGTCCACTTTTTTGGCCGAGTCAGCAAACTGGCGTAGTAACGGTTAGTCGTCCATAAAAAAAGAAAAGTCAGTTAAAAAAAAAAAAATTCTAAAGAGAAAGTTCTGTGCTACGTGCTTCGTTCAATAGTTATTTTCATACCGAGTGTCGAAAGTAGCAAATATTTGCACTTTAGGTGCACAAGTTAGGAACAATATTTTTTAGACGGTTAGAACAACATAACTGAAACAATTATTAATTTCCAATTCCATCGGAGACAAATTTCTCTATAATCTGGATACCCCAAAGCCGTTGCTATGGTCATGTTGTTTATTATTTTAAATTGTTTCTTATTCTCGCTGTGAATTTCTAATTTTCTAAAAAGTGTCTTCTATAAACTATAAAATATTGATAGTGATCCGTGGAAGCAGCAAATGAAACCAGCCTCAAGTTGTTGCCCCTTAAATTCCGGCAACGCTATGAGGAAGCTTATAGCAAGTTTATGGAGTAGCGAAAGCAAAACAGGGTAAATTCTTTGTTTTTGCAAAACGTCCTGCTTGCGTATTTTAGAGAGCTGTCGAAAACAATTGCCCCAAGCACATTATAGACGCAATTTTCTATGATAAGAAGCACGCTTTTTGTTTACCAGAATACTAATATTAGTCAATATCCTAAATTGAAAGCCTTTCGGAAAAGAATGTCGAAAGGATACAAACCGAAAAAATCGAGAACTTTAACTGCTGAAGAAGTGAATAAATTCATAAAAGAAGCGCCAGACGGCAAATATTTGTTACAGTAAGTAGTAAATACCTATAAACAAAAAACCCTTTTATCAATTGATGTTTCAATTTTAGGTAATTTTAGTGTTCGGAATTAGTGGAGCCATTCGAAGGAACAAATTGGTCCAATTAAACATTGACGATTTAACTGATGTCGGTTCGGCCGTAATTGTAAAATTAGGTGACCCTTTGTTACCTGGTTACTAGGGTAGTGGTGTACTAGGGTAGGAAGATTGAACAAAATACTAAAGTACAAATCAGCAGTTATAGAAATACCCAGTAGTCGGAGAGATTGGGTTGTGGGCTGAACCTCTACATGTTGGGTTCTAATCGTACTAGAAATTACTTATTTATTGGGCACCAAGTTCCAATTTAACTGAAGCGAGTACTAACTCGGAACTAGTCGTTAGCAGTAACCTGAAAGTACCCAATTATTTTTTTCAAAATTCAATTTGGTTCACGTTGGTAGTAAAGAAATCCTCCAATACAGAAAATACATATATTTATCCACAAACAACGAAGGTGTACTCAATTAAAAGTACCTCAACACATAACAAAACAATAGATATTCACGTAGACAATAGGAAACTATATATTATAGTTGGATGAAAATTATCTGCGCCGCCACTGATTTGTTAGCGCTTAAAAATGTACTGAAACCGCACGCCTATGCTTCTATAATTATGGCGTTTGTTATGACCGTGTATACATTTGCATGTAATTAAAATTGTTTTAAAGAAGGCAAGTGCCAGTATTCATTTAATCAAATTTTCAGTTAAATTACAATAGTGCACTAACGTGGCGCTGAAAACAAGGTTTCCCTTTCAAAGGGGTTATTGTGATAATAAATAAACTGATGTTCCTTACACGCCCCGAACAGAATAATATCTTACTACAATACGATTTAGGTAGCATGCAATGATTCTAACATTTAACAAGTTTCGATTGGATTTAAGTCGGTACATTTCTACCAGCGACGTTCAGCAAGCAATAGGAAAACGCGACGGTACGATGCAAGTAAAGTGATTAATGTGTGCTAAAGTTTTAGGATGTGGCGCAAGTTCGCTCACGTAAGTAAAGTGGCTGATTCTCCGTACCTCTCTTAGATGGTGGAAAGGTCGTGTTTAACCCAAGGACGTGACCAGGTGTGCCTGTACTTTGTGGCGATGTGGACGTTGACAAGCATGATTAAACGGCAGCAAGAAGAGCCAAAGAAAGAGGTGGAACAAAAAGAACCTCTGTAAGGAAACATTCACTTGTAAGTATGCCCTTTCTTTGGTGGGGAGCAGCAATCTAATTTCTTATATTTACCTGTGGAATAGAACGAGCGATACTAAAGACGTCTCAACCTTTGGATAGTGGAGATGCACTCATTATTTACGAAGAAAACCCTCGTTCTCGCAGACAGAAGTTACTAGAAGTTCCACACGAGGTTTAGAAATGTAACATGGCTGCTTGTTGCTGGAGAATTGGCAACGAAATCGATAAGCTAGAAAGGACGTTCGTTTTAATAAATTCCCACAATGCACTTCGGAGTTTTTCCGGCGTATTTTTGCCAATTTTTAAAAGACGACAAATCCTTTGGTTCAACACCGGTGTATTGTGTTGCCCAACTTCGGCGAGTGAATTTTTAGACTAAAACAATGTTTTGTAGAAAAATGGTCTATTTAACCGTTACACACCAAAAATAAAAAGGATGGTGTTTTCACGATAGTTGACGAGTCTTACGGTATCTTTCGCAAATATGCTGCTCTTCGACCACCAAATACGTATATGAACGTCGCTTTTTTAATTATCAGCAAGCCAAATGCACTAAACAAAATAGGTAACATCCCAAATTGATTGCTACTTCTACCTTGGTTTAGAGGAACCCGCATCTTAAGCACGAGCCACTGTATTAGGCGATCATCTACCATTTTTGTGATGCTAGTGCTACGATTTGAAGATCTGAAACGCCGCGGTACAGATTCTTCATCAGTGGCGGAAGGTTACATAGCAGAGTTTATTGGGCAATAAAATAAAATTGCTAAACAATCACTTCGGCCGTTAAAAATTCGTCAGAAACTTTGTCAGAAACCTTGTCAGAAACCTTGTCAGAAACCTTGTCAGAAACTGATCCTATTACTGATAACTTGGAACACGATGGTAATCATTCGTCATGACAACTTCTTCAACAATTGTAAAATCATCAAATTTGGCAAAATGTTTGAAAATTCAAATAAAAAGTAATGGCATTTCAATAACTGCACATTTAATAATGTTACTTTCTAGTTCTATTAATAAAGATTTTCATTCAAATAATAATTGTGCACAATTATTTAAACTTAATAATCATTGAATTTGTGTATAAACTATAAAACTAGAAAATTGATCATCGGAATATGACTTCAACCATTGGTCGAATTCATATCATGCACCGTGAATGCATATAAATTATTTCTTACACTGTCAGTGATATTTTGAAGTTTCTGATCTCAGGTTGTTACTTTGATACGTTGTCTAAAAGTCTCTCTATTAAAACAACTGTCGAGATTGTAAACGCAATTCGACTAGTGTATGACAAATAAATTCCACCGGAGGGCCGTATGTTCCTGGTCATTAACTTTGGGTGACAGACAAAGTTAAAAGATTCGCAGTGTTGTGCCTTTAATAGTGCAAAAACACCGTATATCCAAGATTTCATAAATTACAGGATCAAAACACATTAACATTGTACAACATTAACAAGGCATAGATACAACCAAATTCTAATATTTTGTTTAATATCAGCCACATTCGTATCATTTGACTTGGAACAAGAAACTATAAAAGCCAAGTATGACTGATTATTGTGTGTACAATTCAGAATGTGGTATCATGGTAAATGTTCTTTGCATGACAGTCAAGGTTATTGTTGAAAAAAATAAGTACTCTAACAGTACTCTAATGATGTCATCATAAATGAAAAAGAGATAATAATAACAATAATAATTTATTCATAATAATACAATGTACAATAACGAAAACGGCCGAAGATATCGAACTGTTTGTTTGCGTTATTGATAATACCAATTAATTTTTTTAGTTTTGATATTGATATTTGCTCCTCCATAAAAAGTTGTCCAGTTATAATTTTCTAATTCATCTTTTACCATTTTATAGTTAATGTATTTGAATGAGTAGTTTTATTACTTATTGCATTGCTTAGTAAAAGTTAGAGAGACTGAAAGGACAAGCTGGAAAGGACAGTTGCTAAACTTGGAACGGCATCAATATAAACTCTATGCTAATAGCTAATAGATGTCTCTAGGAGTATTCTCAATAAATTTGACACAGAACCCCTATGGTGTCAGTGAATTACGTTATATGTTAACAATTGCAAGCAGTGTTTGTGGTTGTCAGATTATTAAACCTGTATTCGGTATTTAATGTTATTGAGAGTTATTTGATACTTGCTACTGAAAGTGTTGAGTTAAAGTAGACAATCTCTAGATTATGTTAATTGTAATTTGACTGTAGCTTATGTTTACATACACTTTAAAATACCCATCTTATTTTTTGATTATTATTTATATTGCTTTTTCTACGTATTATAGTTGCTGCATATAGTTGATTTGGCAGAGTTAGCATACAGCAATATGGCTACACAAAACCAACAAAGAGGATCAGAAAATCAAAGGAACCATACAGGAGGCTATAAACACGGTGTGTATTGGGAAAGTGAATCTCTGCCAGATCAGCAGCATCAGAATTTGATGAAGCAACCATGCTAGCTTGATTAGTAGCTCAGGCAAAAGCGTGTCTCAAAAATACATTTGTTTATGGAAAGCCCAGATTGGGAATAGATAAGATAAGCTGTCAATATTTAAAAAATGTCCTCTAAAATGGCACATGGCTTCATATCACAAACTCTCGAGCTGGCGTGCCATCACGCTGTGAAATTGAATAACAAAGAGACGCCAAAAATTAGACAACTGACAAGAAAGCAGGAGTAGATTGATGAAACTGTTTATGAAGAGACATGCTGAGCTGTCGCCTGCTGTCCGAAAAACAAGCCTGTCACGGCAACTGCTTTCTTTAATCACGACAGTAAAGACCTTTTTCAAAAATTTGAAGAAAGGTTAAAAGAAGCACCTATTTACACGAGACAGAATTTATAATGCCGATGAAACAGGCTTAAACACTGTTACTTGAGCTACTCACAAACAAGCAGGGCCAGTTACCTCTGCTGAATGGGGACAGTTTGTAACACAGCACATTTGTTTTCTTGCTTCAGTAACAATATACCTCCAAATTTTAAGTATTCTAGAGTTAGGTTTAAGGACTTTATGCTAGAAGGTTGCTCTACTGATTATCCTTATTCATTTGTAGAAAAGTAGGACTATCTAAAACCCAAAAGGCCATTAGCGATAATCACGAGAGTCACATCAATATCGATGTCATATATCATGCTCGTGTGAAAAATGGTTATAATAGGCTGCAGCCTTTAGATATCTCGATATTTGGGCTGCTATTCAAAATTATTTTAAAGTTGACCAAAATACTGATATCAACTGGGTAAAACAGTTTCACCATTTACCGTAAAACTGCATGTTTGCGCTCATGTTTTTTACACCTGCAATATTTGTGATGGATTAAAAAACTGAATTCATCCGTTTCATAAAATTTATTTGGAGAACAAAATTTTCTATATGTTTCCCGTAACAGATTATGAAGATCCACACAAACAAGTTGAACCAAGCTTCAACCAAAGCAGGACCATCTGTTGAACCACACTAATCCTGCTCCACTGACACACATCTATGATTATCACCTGTTTCCGTTAAACCGTTTCCAAAAGCAATATCCCTAGACAACTTAGTCATCACATATTGGTCATTGGGGGTTATAGTACTCCAGAGAAAAATAAAATAGAGGAAACCTGCAAATTAAAAAGTTAAACTAAACAAGATCTACACAAATTTGAAAATAAAACAGTTAAAGAGAAAGTGTTAAAAGCAGTAGCAGTGAAAGTAGCAACGAAGAAAGAGGATGCATGAAAGTGACAATTCATTTGATTGGGAGTAGTCGAAGAAGAAACGAAACTTGTTGAGAATGATTCTTTACCGCGATTTTGTAGTCGTCAAATTTGCGCAAAGAAAATAATTAGGACATTTTATTGGGCCAATAAATCAAGTTATAGAAACGAGAAAAGTCAGTGTTAAGTTTTAAAAAAAGTGAATGACAGTTCCTACCACTTTGTTTTTCCTGAGAACGATGACGTCGGCTTGGATAATACTGGAACTGCAAGAGTGAAAGCTTTTTGTTTTCATTCGGTATTGATTTATCACACCTACTTTAAGTGTTTTTGGTATGTGTCCCTTTCACCCCAATGTGTCCCTTTCAAGCCAGTGTAATGGGTTGAAAGGACACATACTTTGGTTTATATTTTTAATTTTTTTTTATTTAAACTAATTCTATTTATGTGTCTTGTACGTGAAATACTTTTGCAAATGTTGTACTGTTTTTAATGGTTAGGTACATTAAATGAAAAATAAAGTGATATTGCTTATAGACGCGTTTATCTTCAAAAATGTACCTTCATGCCACCTCTTCCTACTGCTTATTGTGTTACGATTGTTATTTAAACATAGGAGAGCAATTGTAGCTTTGTGATCAGTGAGTATCTAAGACGAACGATTTGACAATTATCTTCCAAAACTTGTTGTATATAAGATTGTGGTGATCCATACACAATAAGTTAACATTGTCAATAAAAAAAGTTTCAGTAAGGACAATACAATGATACATGCAACTGAGCTCATCTAGAATCACCCTCAGTTTATCAAAGTTTTTATTTGTGCTCCTAATATTTTGATGAAAAATTTTGTTTCTGCTTTACTCAGATTTAATCCATCAGCAAGTTCTTTATACGTATTTATTTCTCGCGTATCAAAAGGTGTATAATTTATATTTCTAATGTATTGCTTCATCTAACAATTGGAATGAATAGTAAAAATTAAAATAAAATATTAAGTTGAGGTTAAATGAGAACACTTAACCCAAAAAAAAAAATCAGTCATTATCCAATACTTTGATTTAGAAAAATCTGTTGAGTCAATTTCACATTTTTCTTGCAAGTACAAATATTGAACATGACGCTCACTCAGAAGAACGTGCATTTTTTTTAAAAATACAATTTTTTTTACCAACTTTTCTATCACTTGTTAGAATTTTCCCTAATGCATTCAAATAGATCAACTTTAACTTTCAGTATCGTATACACTGCCCGTATACACGAACTTTAGCGACACAGGAATTAATGATGTCTCTAACAACGGTTACGGTAGCGCTGCGCCGTAGACCCACTCATTGTTGAATTTGTAATGTCAATAAAACACTACCAAATACAAGGTGTTTTTTTTTTGTATGCGGCCATATAAAAAAATAAAGTTGGGAAGTTGATGGTTTTCAGATGAGATGAATGTTGGACTAAAAATTTGAAACCCCATTTTCTTAAAGCTCTAAAAGTGTCCATAAAAAAGTGTTTTCTAGATTTTATATTTTAAAAAAATCCTTTGTAAAAATTACGAAAATAAAAATTAAAAAAATTGATTTTTGTCAAAATCCAAAACGAAAAACAATATTAAACGTTTTCAAACACCATGTAAATATACTCCAACCTTTTAGCAATTTGAGCAACTTTGTATCTTCAACCGTTTTCAAGATCCACATGCTGTTCATTTTTATCTCTTGAACACACAGTGGTATAATGCATTAAATTAGCTGACGTCCTAGTTCAACAAATTTTAGTACATTTTTCTATGTGTTACTTTTCAGAAGATTTTAATTTCTTAAAGAGGTTTGTGAAGTTAGGTCGTGACGGTCGTGTTAAAACGTAACCATCACTTAATTGGTTTTATCTCACTAACAGTGTTATTGATTTATTTATTTAAATGGTATTATACTCTAGTACGAGTAAATTTAGCTTCTACAAAACTGTTGTTATTTGTCTACCCTTGCGTTTTCTTGGTTACATAAAAATAAAACTAGTAAGTGATTTTGTGTTTGTGTGATTCAATTGTAGCACCTGGTTCTGATCGCCTTTGGTTTACCAACTAATGTTGTCTGGTATTTTTAGTTTCGTGTTGCATCCACATGAATTGATCGATGTCTTGCTAAGAGAAGTTCTCCAGTAATGGGTTTTTTTTTTTTTTTTAGATTTGGATGTGGATGGTGTTTGCTTGTGTTTATTGATTCGAAAGGTGTGCTTTTCTTTAGTTTTAATGTATGCGCTAGTCACGGTGGCCTTACTGTTTTATGATGTTTGTAAATCTGTAAAACCTCTAAAATCAGCGTTTGGTTGGTTTCATGAGGGTGTTGCTGTAGTTGTGTTTCTTCTCGTGTCTTTCCGTGTTATAGAACGATAGAGTCAATGAGACAGCCTTGGTGTTTATTCCATCTCGCCAAACGATGATGTAAATTTCATTGGTATGTCATCAACGCGGGAGTGAGGGATGTTAGGTTATCTTTCCTTAAAGTAGGCAAAGGTGGCTGTTAACGAGTTCCAAAACAAAATATTTTCGTTTATAGTTGCATTTGTTAGAGATATTTTACAGTAATAAAATGATATCAATCTTTTTGCAGAGTGGTGGTCTTTTTAAGGTATGGTGATGTGAGCTGTCTCATGGATTTCAAAAGTTGTTATTTGTGCATTCTTGCACATTTTGCTTTATTCACCTTTATGCAATAAACCGGAAAGGATCTATGGCAGAAGGCAAAGAAAAATAAAACAAATGTAGTCTTTTTTAAATTAAAAATTTGGGAGTAAATATTTTTTAATTCCGATATCGTGAATGGGTTTTTTTAAATTTTGAAGCATAGCATCTTTAGGCAATAGGGTTTTCAAAGAGAATTATTTACGAAGGGATAAGTACTAGACAAGGTCCGTTCAGAATTGATGCAGTTACTTTGGGGGGCTTGCCGCACGCTTTCACATCCTGCCTTGAGAGCTTATGGATAAGACCTGGTAGTATTTCTGGTCCTCTTTAAATTAGGAAATTTAGTATATCTGGCTAATCCTTTTCTCTCTGGCACTTTTTTTATTAATTTGAAGAGTTATTTTTAAGGTACAGGAATTTTGCTTAGAATCATAGGTCTCTGGAGTTTCTTATGATTTAGAACATTGGTTTTAAATACTTACTACTACTATCATTTTTTTTTGAAGTGTCGGGAAAAATTATTTTTTGTGATTACTTGTGTTGTTATTTTTTACCTCTGGAAACAGTTAGAAATTCTCTTGATATTCGCTTCATTTTGCTATTCTAAGTTGTGTTCTGAACTGCATGTGGACTGTAGATTTTTCTCCAGGCTCGAAAATAAAATATCACCTGTCAGTTTCTTAGTCACACGCAATGCACATAAAAACACACGAAAAAACTAGTTATTTTTATTTATAAGTTTGGACAAATTTTCGAAATTTTTTGTTTTTGTTTTCAATAGCTGCAAGAGATGATTTTATTTTCAAAGAATTATACACACGAGCATGTCTCTAAAGTGTAGTACTTTTTGGTGGTAATTTTTGTCTTAGATTACAGTAATTAGAAATGAGCACTAGAGCAAAGGAGAATTAGTTTAAGTAGTAAATTCCGCATGATTGGGGTCTTTACTACTTTTTTCAGGTGTTTTGGGGCATAAAATTGTTACGGTGCATGTTGGGTCAAGATTGCTTCTGTTTTTTTAGTAACGGCAATAACGAATCTTAGAAACTTTAATAAACCGTAGAGTGAGATTTGCTTGGTTTTTTGAATTTTTGTTTACATAATTGCATCATTTTAAAAAACTTAGCGAGATATGTATGTCCATTCGGTTCGTAACTGCAATAACTAAAACAATTATTTTGCAATGTTATAGTATACCGTGTGTCCAGGCTAAAATGAACTACATGGGGATATCGGAAATCGTTGGTTATACAATGTCGGTTAAATGGAACTGAAAGTTAGCTACATTGTATGCCTATAAATAATCTGGGTTTACTTTATTAAGAAACCGAATTCAGTAAGTCTTAAAAATACAGGGTGAAAAACGCAAAATCGGTGTTTTAGAAAAACACTAGTATTTCACTTATTATAAGATTCACGAATACGAGGAAGTATTGATTAATCTAGTTAGCCTGGACCAGTTCCTGCATAAACATAAATATTGCGTTACCATAGCAACGAACAATAACTTATTAGAAGTGTCAGTGTACAGTTCTGACGTCAAAAAGTAAACCAGAGTCACGCAATAAATTAAATGAAAAAGATGTCCACCGAAATTGTGAAAATCGAAAATTGGAGTATCGAGCCATCATCAAGTACCTGTACTTTAATAGGGTTAAGAGGTAAGCAGGATTTACGAATATATGCTTAATACCCTTGGTGATCAATGTCCTTCGTAATGCAACCGTCAAAAATTGGAATGCAAGCTTCAAAAGAGGTAAATTTTCCATTGAAGATGATGACCGATCGGGAAAGCCAGTTTCTGTGTCAGTCCCCGAAAATATCGATGCAGTTCATGGCATGATTTTATCAGAACCGTCGAATTGGGCTAAAACGGATATCTGAAGCACTGGAATATTTCATACGAACGCGTTCATCATATGGTTCTACGTCAATTTGGACATGAGAAAATTGCTGCAAAATGGATCCCCAAATGTTTGAATGTTGACCAAAAGCGTGCAAGGGTAGAAGATCGCGTTCGATCTGTGCTCGATTTGAAAACGATGTAGACTTCTTAAACCGAATTGTTACTATGGATGACACTTTGGGTACATTTCTACGATCCAGAAACAAAGCAACAATGATGGAATGGCGACACTTAGTTCTCTCTAAGACCTAAGAAGGCTTCGTCACCAAAAATCTGCTGGAAAAGTTTTCTTGCTTCAGTTTTTGGGATTGCCATGGAAGTCAATTGACTGAAATTACTATTTGACATTACTGACCCACCTGCTACAGGAAAAATATTTAAGAGAAAAAGACGCGGAAAGCTATCCAAAGGTGTTTTGTTTTTGCAGTGACAACGCCCCTGCACACAAATCTCATGTTGCCATGCAAAAAATTCGTGATTTAGGGTTTGAATTACTAGAACACCCCCCTTATTCACCCGATTTGGCTCCGTCCGACTATCACCTTTTCCTCAACTGAAAAAAGTTTAAAAGGCTTACATTTTCTTCCAACAAGGAGGTAATAGAAGTTGTGGATAGTCTAATTTGCAGAGCAAGAAAAAAAAATTTTTTGAAAGGTCTAGAAATGTATGCAATTAAGAAAATATGTTGAGTAATCAAATATTTTGACATTGAAATTTTGTAAAACTAGGATAGTAGTGTTAAAAATTTTTCAATATATCTCTCGTAGGTAGTAGATGTGGCCATTCCGGAAAATACTAATAAAAACGACTAAGCTCTACTTTTCGGCGCAGCGATAGTCAAATTGATTTTTTTCTTATGGACACCGAACATGAGTTGAGCCTGTGACATTGTGTTATTACATTTCTTGAATGAGCAACGATCTCTTGCGCATCTAAACTAAAAATTTGACCAACGTGCCTCTTTATAATAAAAACAAATATTAAGGTTTTTCTAAAAATTATTTAAAAAAGGTAATAACAAAATTAAAGAAATAATGCACAGTGATATTAGCAAACACAGAATTGAACAAACAATAAAGATAAACTACAAAAACAAAATTCTGACGGTAGCTAAATAACTAGAAAAATTAGTAAAAGCGTAAAAATAAGAAAAAAGAAATAAGGTATGGAAATCTAAACATCGAAACGAATAAATTAACTGAAAAAAACCAAACCTAGAATAAAATATACGGCCTTAAACTGGAGACAAGTTGCATCAACAACACATAGAAATAGCCGGTTTTTGAAAATTTATATACACCTAAGTTTGATGGTGTTTTAAATGTTGTTGTGAAAATCGTATATGTTAAAATTTAAGAAAAAAAGATATTAAAGGTCAAATGATGAAAATTTCGGTTTTTCGCGACCCAGTAAACACCGATCGAAACTGTTACAGTAACATAAATGAAACAACGGTAACGTTTAACATAACCGAAAAAAGTTTCGAAAAAGTTTCATATTTTATGTCATTGTTTTTTTCCTTTTGTTTTGTAGTAATTCGTACGCCTTCAATCCTGTTTTGGTTCTTGGAAATTAAAACTGTTTTGATTCTTTTAAAACAGTTTTGTCGATTTGTTTATGTTTCAATTTTTGTGTATTTACACGTAGTTTAGTTTGGAATTTACTAAAATTTTGAAACAGTTTTGTTTCTTCTCAAAATCAGCTTGCCTTTGTTTTTAACATTTTGTATTTAACACTGTTTTGACTTACAAAAATCGAAAATGCTTTTGATTCTTCAAAAACAGTTCTTTGCGGTTTGATTTGTTTCAGTTTTATAGATTTCATTCTAAATCTCAATAATGGCTATCCGTAAAATCACACAAGCTATTCTTTATAGGGAATTTTAAACTCTACGATTTAAGTTATCAAGTCAAAACCAAAATTTATAGAAAAAAAGACGAAAAATCGATAAATGTGTTTAAGCTATTTTTTGTAAAATTTTATTTATTAAACAATGTATTTTATTTATTAATCGGCCTTCGTCGATGAATTAGTTAATTTGTTGCCTAGCAATCTTTTTGTACTTTCTAACTAGGGTTCGATTCCGATTGTAAATTTTGTTTAAATAACTTATTATTATTATACAATTTTGTAAAGGAGTTTAATATTTAAAAAAACATTAAACTCATTTTATAAAAAATTTTATTAATAATAACATTGATTATAATTTTTTATTTATTTTATTCATTTTCTATCTATCTAATAAAAATATGTGTGCTCCAATTGTTTCAGAGATATGCATTAATTTAGAATTAACATAGACATCAAAAAGTTGTAATTTTTGATTAATGTGTTGGGATAAGCTTAGTTCTATGAAGCATCACTTGTTCAACCTCTTTTCGTAAATTAAATATTTTTCCATTCTATAAAGAATTATTCTTACAATAAATTTGATGACATTTTTGATGTATTTTACCTAAAAATGTCCAAATTTTCACAAAATTTAAACAGGTTTTCACCATTGAGATTTTTGTCTATCAAGAATTTGGGACAAAAGCTTTCAATAATCCTGACAAATAGCACAGTAAAATGTCTTCGTTAACGCCTTCAACATTTACTGCTTTTTCTTTACTGGCAGAATTCATCATATTCTTTTTCGTACCTGTTTTCTTAGGCAATACATTTTCAGCCACTACAGCCGGTTCATCGAAAATTTCTTAATAGCATTGAGGAAATACGTTTTCCCCACTTTCACATTGCATTTTTTTGTTTATTTATTGTTGTCAACACAAACTGTTACTACACACCCACCATTAAATCATTCAAACTATTACTTGATGCAAATGTATTTTTATGATCTAAAACCGAATTAAATATGAAAATAATTTAAATGAATATTGTTTCAAGGATCAAGAAAACTATAAAACAACATACGACCAATATAGATATAACAGGCTATCGCCTAAACTATAGAACTTCTCCTCGTTTGTTATACTACCCATATCAGCCTAATACCGTTATATATTACTGACATCTCGACACTTGCATAATTAATGGTTTAGTAGTGGAAGTTTTGGCGTATAACATGCCCCGCTTGCCAGACGTGTTGGCATGTAGGAGGCAATCCATCTAACTAGAACTGCTGGTGCCGCCGGCGTCGTTAGCTTATACTGCCATTTTAAACATACATTTTATAAACAACTAAACTCTAAAAGTTATACCTTAATTTTGCAATAAAGTTATGCCGGATTTGTTTGTTTAAAAAAATGAATGGTGTTTTTCGAAAATAAAACGTTTTACTGAAAATTTTAATCACTCACTTAAATTTTTATTTTCTTCTTTATATTAACAAAAAATTCGGTTTCTATAGGCAAAGTTCAAAAATAATAATACATCTCTCTTAACCCCCACACCCACTATTCTTTTCTTCTTTTCCATCACTTTCCTTCCCTCTTCCACACTTCTTGTCAACATCTCAAAATCTTCCCAAATGCCCTTCTTCTATCCTTTATCCTTGCCTTACTATTCTACTTTCTTTCTGTCTTATCCCTCATATATGCTATGTAATTCTTCTTGTCGTACTTAATATTATACCCTAAATGTCTATATTTGTTTATTCTCTCTATTTAGTTTTTCCTCACTACCATTTCACTTTTTTCCTTTTTGTTTTTCTCTTTATATTTATTATTGTTGCTTCTAATTGTTTTTTTTTTCTCAAGGTATTATTTTAGAACCTTAATCACTCTTCCCAACTTTCTTCATTTGTCGCTATTGCCACAATGTCATCTGCGTACGCTAACACCCATATTTTTTTTCTTCCTATTATTATTCCCCTCAAACTGATTATTTTCTAATTTCTCCTTCAAATCTCTAATGTAAATTGAAAATAGTGTTTAACAAGCATTTCTTTCTTTACAATATGGTTTAGAACGTATATGTTATCCCTCGTTCTTCTTCTAGAGTGCGGTTTACCAGTCTGGAATAATTTTCTTCCTTCATTTCTTCTTCTTATATTTCTTTTATTATACCTGCGTATATCTTATTTCCACGTTTGTTAAACTCAGTCATCTGCAGTTTTTTCTTCCCTTGTATACTGGTTTAACAGAAACATAATGGTAAACATCAGTCTTAAGCATCCGTATTTACAGCATTACAAGTAATCTGGAAACCTTAACAATTATTCTCGTTTTGGTTTCCTTCAAAGAAGGCCTTCTGTAGGAATTAGGATAAACCAAAAACCGTTTATTTTATCGTCGACTTTTCGGCAAACTAAAGTGTTGCCTTCTTTAAGACGTAAAATTAACAAAACGAAAAGACGGGGGCGTTTTGTTGTTAAAGATGTCCAAATATTACTAAAAAGAACTTTATTAATTTTACGTCTTTGGTTTTATCTTAACTCCTACAGAAGACCTTCTTTTGAAAAAAAAAATCCAAACCAAAATTAAAGTAAAAGGAGTAATCTTCGAATCTCTTTTTTGTTAATTGCGTGCAAAATTAAATCGGGACTTACGAATGACATACAGAGAATTCTCCATATAGGTAGAGTCTAACCTTGAAAAAACAAAACAGTTCTGGTCTCTTTGTTAACAACCAAGGCAAGAACACGGACATTCCTAAGTATACTGTTTCTAAAAATGGACATGTCTGCTCTCAGCAACAAATCGTCGAGTGTTTTTAAATTTTTTTATTGAGTGCTTTAACCACCCATCATCTGCGTATATCAACACCTGTAATACTTAAATCCACTCTTACGTATCTTTAATTTAACTCTCAAACTTTGCGATTTCCCTGATGCGTGGAAGACGGGCAGTTCCCGTTTTTAAAAACGGAGATAGAACAAAAGTTGACAACTACAGGCCGATTGCATTGTTGAGTAATTTTTCTAAACTTTTAGAGTTTGTGCTTTATGATTTGATATTCATACAAGTCTTTCATAAACTCTCGCATACTCATAATATCGTAGCAGGATGATCTACTGTTATAAATCTTCGAGTTTGTGAAATTCAGGTGGACGTCATTTATACTAACTGTAGCAAAGCGTTTGAGAAGCTTAATCATCGTATATTAATCTCTAAATTAGAACTCTTTGGATTACCTGATTACGTGATAAGGCACGCGACTCAGTGATAAGGCATATAAAATTCCTTGACTCTATAATACGCTACAGTAAAGCTATCTCGGATCAAGAAACGTTTCTGCTACTCTATAACTCTCTTATTCGTCCGATGTTTGAATACAGTTCTGTTGTATGACCTTCTACTCAACGTGATATAAATAGTCTAGAGCGCATTCCTAAAATATCTAGTTTTTGTACTGACGACATCTATCTACCTACTGGTTTCTTACAAGACTTGTTGCTGAGAAGGTTTGGACTTGTTAGCCTGGAAGCACGAAGAAATTATCAGGATGTCTTATTCTTATCTAAACTGATCAAGAGTGCAATAGATAGGCCCGATCTACTTTCTTTTTTATACTTAAAGGTATCAAGACTTTAGGAGCTAGACATCAATCTACTTTTCATCTACAGACACCTCACACTAATATGTTCCAAAAACTGATCAATCAATAGTATGTGCAGAATACATAAAAACATTCAAGACTCCTTAGACATTTTTACAGCTTGACAAGAAAAATATTGTAAGTGTTTATGAAATGCCGTCACCATAAGAAATTTTTGTTGCTGATTTTATTTTATTTATTTGTATGGTACATTTTAGATATTGTATTGTGATGTGAGGGTAATGTATGGCGCCCTGGAAGATCAGTATAAACCTGTATAGTGTGGTGGACGTAAACAAATAAATAAATAAAATAAATAAATATTTTACTGCTTTTCGTTTTACTGGAATTTCTTCTCATTTCCATTATTTCTCATACATACTTTCTCTGGTGTATATCCATTGCTATCTTCGGGCTCCATCTGTCCCTTTCTGCCTTTTCTTTCTCTATTATCTCCATTTCTTCTTTCTTATTCCTCCCTCCGTATCCTTACATTTTCCGTCCTCTCTCTTTTGTTAGTTACATTTTCTTCTCTTCCTCCTGATATGTTCTTGCAGGGTTCTTTCGTGTTGTTTAAAAATTTCTCATATCTATATTATTCAGCTTAAAAAATTACAATAAAAAGTTTTTTCAATTTTTTTCAAATAATATCAAAATCGGTTAAAAGTATTGTAAATGCTTTAAATTGTCCTATCGTTTCTAAAATTAATATCAAAATCAGTTTAAGGTATTTAAATTGTCCATTGTCCAATGACCAATTTGTATAAAAAAAAATCATAAAAACAAATTTTTTGAATATATATTTTTAGATAAAATTACAAACTCTTAACATTACACAAGTTTAGCGCATTTATTAATGCGTTGCAATATTACTATAATAATAGTTTTAAATTAGTTAGTGTTAAGAATAATAAACCAAACATTGGCTAACTAAAGGGCTTCGAAACTCCTCCATTCATGCAAACGAATTGTATACAAGATGATAAACGGATTAATTACCACTGACTATTACAGAAGCTACAAAAAAAATTACAGAACAACACTACGGTTAGCTAAGAAAAAATATTTTGATAATCAAATAGTAAATGCTCACAATAAAAATAAATACCAACAACAAACCTAGCTCCAAAATGAATTTAATAACATTTTTGTTAATGTTAGTCAATCTATAGATACTACATCGGGTTCTAGACTTAAATTCTCCTTTGAAATCAACGAAAACCATTACATAATATTTTTAACTCCAATTACTGAGAAATAATTGATCGACTCCATCCACGGTCTAAAAAAATTGAATTCAATGGGCTCAGATAATTTTCCTATTTTTCTATTACAACAATTTTCCTCACCTCCTTGTAAGAACCCTTTGTCATATATTTAATGAATGTTTAATTAAGGACACATTTCCTGACCTTCTGAAAATTGTTGTTTGCTAAAAAACATAATATATTTTTAAAAGAACAACATGGTAATCCGGAACAACATTCAACAATAACGGCCACTGCATATATATTAAATTTTATATATGAAAACGTAGACTTAGGTAATAAAAAACAATGGCGGCCTTCATTGACTAATCTATTAACATCGTATTTGCATAATAGAAAACAATTTGTTGAATATAACGGATATAGGGTCTTCTGAACTCCGACTAAAAACAGGTATTCCGGAAGGTAGTGTTCTTGAGCCATTATTATTTTTCTATACATAAATGACATAAGCAATTATCTTACTTCTTTTTACTGTTTATTTGCCGATAACGTAATAATTATCTCCACTGGTTAAACAGAGGAAGAAACTTAAAGTTCGTCTTACTTAACAACTAATAGACTGGTACTAAATTCAAGTAAAACCCAAACAATGCAATTTGTATCATCAAAATCTAGTATTAAATCTAATCAACTAATAAAGATAAATGGCAAAACTGTTACTCAAGTTTCTTGCTTTAAACTATTAGGAATATGTCTCAATTTTTGCTTGTGGTTTACAAATCACATCGATTATGTTTGTACTAGATGTGCACCTATTTGTTTCGCTCTGAAAATATTATCCTACATGTACACTCATGAAATTCAAAACTTGGACACCACAATTTCTGTAAACAAAAGTTTGCACATTGTGAAGCGGGCTTAAGGGTATCATTTACAATTCTAACAGCAGGTAGTCTCAGCAGGGGTTATCTTATAGAAGGACTGTAGAATGAATCATTACACTAAGCACGTTTTAGAAAATAGGTAATTTACGTTGCTTACTTAATTTTTTCTTTAAAGAATATATTTGAAGGTATCGCTAATTAAACACCATAGCTCGATTAATTATCGAATCAAAATTTTGTTTAGGAAATGTTTACAAAATAAAATTAGAAATAATTTTGATTTAAAAAACGTCTACAAGCAATAACTTTTAAATTAAATCAAAAACTAAACATGGTTATTTGGGTTGACTGATTATTACTTATTTTTAAATAAATCTAACCTACTAATTATTGTAAGTTATTAAAAAAATCATTAAACTCTCTATTCATAATATTTAGTCCTTACAAAATGTATATTTTATGACGTTTCATTTTTTTCTGTAGTTAATATAAAAGTGAAAATAAAAACTAAGGCAATTCTTATTGTCAACGATATATTTAGTTTTTGACAAGAATTTATTACATAATTATAATTAAGATACCAAGTTATAGTTTAAAATTAAATGAAAACGTTTTTTTTAAATAAAGGTATTACTATATAAATAAATATAAGAAATCAATAATGGGTGTGACCTCCATTATTAATACATTCTTGGAGGCGTCTGCTCATTGACGCTATCAAGGTATCAATATAATTAATATTAATCGTTTCCCATGCGGTATCAATGGCTGCAATTAGTGCATTACGGTTTACTGGTATAAAATTTGGCCCTTGTTGTCTTCGGATAACAGCAAGTATTCGAGCCCAAACATTTTCGATAATGTTAAAACTGGGTTGTTTGCTGGCCAGGGTAACAGCTCCAAGTTATTTGCTTGTATCCAGTTGCGCACAACCTGCGAAGTATAGGGTCATCATATCCCGATAGTTAATTATCGAATGTTCCAAGAAAATATGTGTAAATAGTAAATGGAATCTACTAACGTAACGTTAAGTCGTTAATTATAGTTACATAACTCTCCTTTCATAAGATATAGTTCATATTAATATGCTTATTGTAAAGCTTCGTACACACCTGAACAACAAACCGAGGAACAAACAGAACAACGAACCGAACGGCAATCGGAACATTAATTTGGACGGTGCTACTACGAATTTTAGAACAGATTCGCAAGTCCTGATTGTTCCACCAACGGTTTGCGGCGTTCCCGCAACTTGTCGGTTTTTCTCCGACATCAAAGAAAATACGCGCAAATGCGTTTGCAGGTTTGGACAAATCTAAACAAAACGGCGAACAAACTTATGCGGGAAAATTAAATTATTTATTTTGTCCTCCCTTTTGTGGGTTTTGTTGTGTTTTAGGTAATATTATGGAGTTGACAGAAGAAAAATGTTTTAAATTAATCAGTGTTTAAGAATGCAAGAAAAAATGATGTCCCTATTAGCATCATTTGGGCGGGAAATTTCCAAAATAAAAAAAAAGCAAAGTAAATTATAATTTTTTACTCTTCTTTGTGCGTAAAAATTTGGTTAGCACTATCTTCTTGTTTTCCGCAATTTTCTCTTCTCAATAATAAATATATATGAACTGAAAACTACTGAAAATAATTATGGGAACAGCACAAACGTTCCGTTTGTTGTTCAGATTGTGGAAATCATAAAAGATCGTTTGTCGTTCTGTTTGACTTTCGGTTCGTTGTTATGTTTGTTGCTCGGTTTGTTGTTCAGGTGTGTACGAAGCTTTACAACTAAGCAACAATTTTTTTACGAATAAAGATTAGTTTGTGATGTAATATTAGAAACACAAATTTTATATCATATCAAATTTATGACAACTTAAAAACCAAGAACGTGTATGTTATTGCTAAGAAATTATTAAGGAAAAAGCGCAATTGCAGTGTAAATATTTATATAATTAGATATTTTCGAAAGTTTATAAGTCCTCTATTGTAATCTTAATACTTAAAAGAAATCCTGTCCATTAGCATTATAAAGAAATGGCTTTTACTTTATGAATAAGTTTCAATAACAATAGAATATCCTTGCTTGTTTAATTTACTTCTTTGGTCGTTGCTCTAAGGGTTGTTAGATTGGTCATTAGAAGTATGTAATAAATAAACAATTACCTACTGTTTGAGAAGGGTAGTGTGAACCAATAAATAAAGTAAAAAATGTAAATTCCATTTTAGTTTAAAATTTCAAGTGTTTGAAAATGCCACCTCATCTCGGTGCTGATTTGAAAGCTCGGAATGTTTCGGAATTAGCGGCGGTACGTAGCGATGCGTGAAATTTCAAGTATGTTAGATATACCAAAAGCACCGTAGGGCATTACCGAGTAAAATGGAATCTTGAACACACTTTGGAAAGAGCCATCGGAAGTGGTAGACCTAAAGTATCTACACGTGCTCAAGATCTCGAGTTGTTTCATTACGTAACAAGAACAACCCGGATGCCGTATAACTGCACAAAAAAAGATTAAAGGAGATGGGAATAAAGAAGTATAATGCTGCTGCGAAAGAAGTTCTCAGTGACGAAAATGAGACGTCGTCTGGAATTTGCAAGGCGATATGTGAACGAACCTTTGGAATTTTGGAATCGAGTGATTTTAGCGACGAAAAAACGTTCAATAGGCGCAACGATGGACCACTAAAAGTTTTTAGAATGGAAGGAACTCATTACGAAAATAATCACATATGTCCTAAAAAACGAAGTGGTTATTTTTCTGTGAATGTGTGGGGTTGGGTTAGCGCGCGGGTCCAGGAGTTGGTTGGGCTATCGATGGACGTCTTGATTCTGCTGCTATTTAGATATTTTAGGAACTATTATGAAACCTTCAGTCGAAGTGTTTTATCCAGACGAAGATTATATTTTCCAACAAGTAAGTATTCTTATTTCACTATACTTTCTCTAAAAATAGTTCGGGATCTGTTGAATTAACATTTTCATAATGTATTTTTGTTGTTAAAGGACAACGCCCCTATTCATACTTCGCGGGTTGTGCGCGTTGGATACGAGAAAATAACTTGAAGCTGTTACCCTGGCCAGCAAAAGCCAGATTTTAACATTATCGAAAATGTTTGGGCTCAAATACTTGCTGTTATCCGAAGACAACAAGGGCCAAATTTTATACCAGTAAACCGTAATGCACTAATTGCAGCCATTGATACCGCATGGGAAACGATTAATATTAATTAAATTGAAACCTTGATAGCGTCAATGAGCAGACGCCTCCAAGAATGTATCAATAATAATGGAGGTCACACCCATTATTGATTTCTTATATTTATTTATATAGTAATACCTTTATTTAAAAAAAAGTTTTCATTTAAGTTTAAACTATAACTTGGTATCTTAATTATAATTATGTAATAAATTCTTGTCAAAAAGTAAATATATACGTTGACAATAAGAATTGCCTTAGTTTTTATTTTCACTTTTATATTAACTACAGAAAAAATGAAACGTCATAAAATATACATTTTGTAAGGACTAAATATTATGAATAGAGTTTAATGATTTTGTTTTAATAACTTACAATAATTAGTAGGTTAGATTTATTTAAAAATAAGTAATAATCAGTCAACCCAAATAACCATGTTTAGTTTTTGATTTAATTTAAAAGTTATTGCTTGTAGACGTTTTTTAAATCAAAATTATTTCTAATTTTATTTTGTAAACATTTCCTAAACAAAGTTTTGATTCGATAATTAATCGAGCTATGGTGTTTAATTAGCGATACCTTTAAATATATTCTTTAAAGAAAAAAATTAAGTAAGCAACGTAAATTACCTATTTTCTAAAACGTGCTTAGTGTAATGATTCATTCTACAGTCCTTCTATAAGATAACCCCCTGCTGAGACTACCTGCTGTTAGAATTGTAAATGATACCCTTAAGCCCGCTTCACAATGTGCAAACTTTTGTTTACAGAAATTGTGGTGTCCAAGTTTTAAATTTCATGAAGGCGGGGGGGGGGGGGGGGGTGTGGGTTTTTTTTTCTCTTTTTTAAATAGAAAGAATATTTTCTTAGAAAATGCATTCTCATTTGTTTACAGTTTTTTTTGTTACACGTTTGAAATTAGTTATTTTTTTGTATGATTGTATAACATTTATTTATTTTAGATTTTTGCTTGTTAGTGATTTTTTTGTATGGCTCCCCGTATCTAATGTAATCCATTTATGTATATAACGACATCCTAATATCACAATGTGATCAGTTTGGATAAAATAAAATTATTATTGTTATTATTATTTATTAATTACTTATGCGTGTCCAATATTTCAAAAGTTCCCATGCAAAATTAATCAAAAAGTTATCGAATTTTTTTCCATTAAACAAATATGTTTTGTATTAAAAAGTAATTAGAACGAGAACTTCCAGTTACTAAATTTAGAAAAAAGGTAAATATTGAACCATTCTGCAATGCGGATAAAAATTAAATTTACACAAGTCGAAAACCTTCGTTTACATTTAAAACAATCCGAAAACAAATTTATAGCCGATGTTTCTTTAATCGAAAATATAAAATACACTCAACCGTTTTCTGTAAATAAATTAGATTTAATTGTTTATTATTAGAAAAACTTGGCAATTCAGTTAAGTCAACGGTTTCGTATAATTGACTGTGATTTAACAATTTCTCACTGTTAAATTACTATAAATAATATTCAAAAATAACTGAGTTATTTGAGTTGTATGTTGTAACATGAATTAATTATAGTTGTTATACACGTATCCATTATGTACCACACGTAATTGGATTGCACCGCGTGCTCTATAGGATGTTAGCATACCTAAGTATCTTAGACACTGTAAAATATTCAACCACCTAAACTTCAGTTTATGGACCCATTACTAAAGTACCTTTAAGTATTTATAAAAAATGTTGTTTGAAATTAAACATTGTCATTTAATAAAAACAGTCTTTGATATATCACCCGGGCGATAGGATTTAATTGAAGCAGTTTTCATCGCGCCGCCATCTAATATAATAAGTTAAAATTAAATTTCTTTTACTGTCAAGTATCTAAAGAGATTGTTAAATGACATGTAACAAAAGCAAACTTTTTTACAATTGAATTATAAGATGTCGCAATTTTGTAAACCCGTTTTAGATTAAAAAAGTCTCCTTCATACAAACATTTCAAGTAAAAGTGACATTCTTCCCATTCAAAGTAGGTTGAAAAATAGTCTACTTTTTCTAACTGACCATGAAAAAGAAAACTTTTCGTCACTTGTCAAGTCCTTTTGACATTCGTAATAATCGACAGGTATGTAAATGCAGTAGCAGTAAATTCGCAAGAGGTTGTACAATAGCAAACAAACACTGAGAATCACTCGACAGCTGTTTTGTTCTTTTGGGACTCTTCAGGAGTGAGAGAACTCGACAAAGTTGCTTAATGCGAACCATTGCGTATGTGATCGCTAACACGAGTCGACACTAGATGTCGCAACACTTATAATTCGTAATAATGTTAAGACCGGTCACACTCGACTACAATTTGAAATTGAAATATATTTTCACTTTATGTTTTTTGAATATAACATGTAACGAAACATACTTTTTTGTACCTTATGTAAATTTGCGAGAAGCTCGTTACATTCGTTACAAAACCCACGCGTTTTGATATTTATACAACCACTTAGAGAAAAAAACGCATTTGATTATCATTCTTACTTTACAAATACAATAATTTGGACGCTAAGCAATAATAAATGTGATGACTATTTTTTGTAAATAAGTATTGATAAAATGTGCGATAAAAATATGATCCAAGAAACCCGAAAAAAAAAAATTGTGAAATCATCTAATCTACCTCTCAAGACCCAGCAAAGACTTGTCCCTTCCACTTCCAAACCCCTTCGTCTATACGATCTACTTAAGATTAACAAACAAAGTGTTCTACTTTGGTCCATTGTAAGTAAAATTCAGTCAATTTGCTAAGCGTAAATGGTTAGATTTGGAAATTAAATGTCATTATGGTAAATTAGGTAAATTAGAGTAAGAAGCATATGAGTTACATTTAAAACTGACTTCAGGATTAAAATGATGACGAGTATGTTAAATGGATTAAGTTTTTGCACCATATTAATGAAATTATTCAACACAAATTTTGGCAAAAAAAAGATGACCGACAACAAAAACTTCACAGAATTATCTAAAAAGAAAAAGCGGTGCACAGACTTGATCACCAAAACCTAACATAGTGGTAAACAAATCCTCGGAGTTTTTTAACAATGACGAATTAACTTTGTTGAATAAAGGCTTGATATATAACTCAAATTTAACAAAGCGCCCATAAATAAGATTATTGTAGGAATTGAAAGTTCGATCAAACTTTTTAGATGATAACTCTAAAAAATTCATTAGAAATGCCTGTAAAATTCAAATTTCAGATAATATTTAGCAGTTACCAAAATTTAAAATTTAACGCTTGAGAGAAATAAACATTGTTAAAAATCTTGAAGAGAAAAGTTCAGTATCAGTTATTATCTCAAATCAGATAAAGGTAATGAAGTAGTTATTTTGGACAAAGAGGATTATTTTGAGTCAGTTCAGGTGATCCTTAATGAAGGCCCCTATTCATTAATATCTAAAAATTCTCTTTTCCAAAATGATTGCTGATACCCGTAGAGTCTTATTAGAATGTGGAAATATTATACCAAAACAACTTAGGTTTAGACTAACCGTATCTAATCCAGTTCTTCCTAGAATGTATTGTTTACCCAAAATACATAAAACCCGAAAAGCAACGCGTCCCATTGTTTCAGGTATTAATGTCCTACTTATCTGATATCTAAATGGTTGTCAAATAAACTCAACAGTTTTGAATATCAACAATCAAATTTCAGTGTTCAAAAATTCATACGATTTTATTGAAAAATTAAAAAACATTGAGCTGACTGAGAACGAAGTTTTAGTTTCATTCGATGTCTGTTCATTGTTTCCAAGCGTTCCGGATAGATATCACTTTAGATCATTTGAAAGATATGTTACACCAAAACCATTTAGACAATTCAGAAGTAGATAATTTTATTAAATTAGCAAGATTATGTATGAGTCAAACCTACTTTCAAATTAACAATAATATTTGTCAACAAAATCATGGTACAACAATGGGGTAACAGCTTAACTCCTGTTTATGGCTAACCTGTTCATGGGTAAATTTGAAACTAATTTAAAAATAATTTAGAATACTTTCCTGAGAATTTGGTGTAGATATGTAGATGAGGTTTTTGCAGTCATCGACACTAAAGTTTACAGCCCTCAGCAATTTGTTAAAATTTTAAATTCAAAATTTAAGACGATCAAGTTTACCTATGAAACAGCAAACCTCTTAAGTTACCTTTTTTTAGACACTTTAGTGACAAGAAATGGCAACAAACTAGATATAGATATTTATCGTAAAGACACTAACACTATGAGGTTTATAACAAATGATTCCAACCATAGTATGCAACATAAACTTGCATCTTTCAACTTTTGATTCACACATTATTACATTTCCCTTTGTCAAAACAAAACATTGATAAAAAACTGCAGAAACATCAAGCAGATCATCATACAATGAAGTTTTCAAGAATCAATTGTCACAAACATAATTAGAAACCATAAACATGAGCTTAACATTACAAAATATTACAACGTTAGAAACTAGTAATGGCAAAATAGATAAGAAATATGTCAAATTACCAAATTTACCCACATACAACAAAAGGTCTTCTAAAATTATTTTCAAAATTTAATTATAAAATAGTAACCTCTAGTAGTAACAACTCTCAAAATCTTTTAGGCAATCCGAAAGGCCCAATAAAATGTGTGATAAATCGGGAATATATAAAATTAATTATAAAGACTGTAACCAAGTATATATAGGACAAACCAAGAGACCTATTTAAAACTCGTTTTAAAAGAAGTTAATTGCTAGCCCATGTCAAATATCATCGCACAGATAGGTCTAGTGTTGCCATGCATATGCTTTGTAAATGTCCATAGATAATTTTTATTATTGTAGTTAAAAAAAAACTTTGGGGGGCAATCACTTTTGCTTTAAAATAACTTAAAATGCGCAAAGCACATGGGCATAAAATGTGATTAGCACCATAATTTCTAGTAACATTTTTCGAAATTTTAACAAATTGACACATTTTTAGGACATTTTTTCCAAAATTACGAACTTGACAAGTGACAGATGTTACCTGTCAACTTTGACTTTAAATTATTTCAGAAGCAGAAATGATTGCCCCCCAAAGTTTTTTTTTTAACTACAATAATAAAATAAATTGCCATATGGTTCCAACTTTATGGCGGACACTGTATATAAGCTTCCCGTTGTTTTTAATTTTAGTACAGGTATCGCTAATGATGATAGCATAGCTATTGAAACACGTGTCCGAGTAAAGTTTTTAATGCAGTTTTTGGTGTTTTTCTGTTGTTAAATACACGCTACAGTTAGTGTTCCTTTCCTTTGATCTATCTCCCAGTTACAAATTACTAGAAATTTCTATCAACAATTCTTTGATAAATAAGAACAACATCTTCACATCTCTTAAACTCCAACTATTTTATTCACTCGTTTGATAGTTTGAAGGTAAATGATAATGATCTCCTTGTTAGTTTTGATGTTAATCAAAGATTCCTGTCAAAGAATTATCAAACAAACATTTTTAAACATAGCGAGATATAGGGATGAATATTGTTATCAAAATGGTAATTTCTTTCTACTTATTTTCAAATACGCAATAACTAGGGGATCTCCTTTATCTTCTGTTGTCGTCAATATTTTTATAGCCTTGAGATCCATTGACTTAGAAACTTTGCCATTGAAGCCAAAAGTATGGTTTAGGTATCTTGATGATTCAATGCCAAAATGGAGACACACTTGTGTCTGACAAATGCATTGACTCGTGCAGACGTGACCACATTGGAATCTAAGAAAGCTTTAAAAAAATGAAACAATAAAATCAAATAGCAACTAACATCCAAATTCAGGTTGCAACACGACGCACAGTAAAATCCGTTTGGAATTTTAGCATGACAAAAATGAATTTTTATTTTGTTACAAAATTGTTCAAATGTTACAAAAAAACAATCGACAAATATGTGAACACTCCATATTTAAAATAAGTCCAGAATAAAAATTCTATTAGACAGTACTATTTATAATCCAAAATAATTTTTAAAGCTTAATCTGGTTAATACAAAGGATTGCGAGTATGTGTTACGGGCAGTTTAAATTGTATTTTGACAAGAATTGACCTGCACTAATAATCTTTTAAATATGGAAAGGAATATTAAAGGTATGTAATATACAAAATACGCTTATCAGATTGTGAAGTACTTCCTTTCATTTATTTTTTGTGTATTATGATTTTGAGGGCAAATATCATTTTATTTTAATAATAATCTTACTTAAAAAGGCTGGCGTTTTTAAGTTACCTATTGTTGCAAATTTATTTTTAATTTTTATATGGTTTATCACCTTCCTACTTTAAGGAAACGCATAGTTTTCAAGCTTTTTTGCCTGTTTCCGATTTTTCTTTCCAGAGTGGATCATAAATATTACCATAAACGATCTCTTATAAAAATTAAGAATAAATTTCAACCAACCCATCCAGATTCTCTAGCTTACTTAACTAAACATATCGTAAACCTCATTGGAACCGAAAATGCTACTGATGATGATATAAAAAATATACAGAGTGAAATTAAAAACTTCTTACATTGTTCTTCTTCGAAAATGAAAAGACAACAGAATGTACTGATAGATAGATTTAAAAAAAAAATAGTAAGTGGCTTCAACAAAATCAATCCTTTTAATATAAAACAAGGCTGTTCGAAAATCTGATGGAAATAGTCATGGTCCCCGAAAAATTGTTTTTCGAAGCAGGCAATCGAGTTATAGAAATTGAGCATCGAGGAATTGTCCCCGGCCACTAAAATGAAACTTTATTCCAGTAATAATAGGAATGTTGCAGATGTCTTGCACAAAATAACATATTCGCCCAACAAGGCAACTATGTTTGAAACAATTGATGGCTAAAACTGATGTTAATGTTTTGTATACAACTGATGACGCTTTAGTATTATTTGTTGCTCTTAAATTTACACGTAGACAGTATATGGGATTACGAATTCAGCAAAAGCAAAGGGATTCAAGCAGTTATACCCAAGTTACCATCATATTATTAAAGCCAAGAAGAAATGTTATCCTTCTTCAAACTCAATCAAAACCACTGGAATATCAGCAGAGACAAGTTTGCAAGCATTGTTGACCATACTGTAAAGCGGATCGCAGAAGTTCAGAAAGAAGTATTTTTATCGACTTTTGATTCTTCTTATTACTCTAATATTAAGTTAAAAATAATTTACAAATAGGGTGCTGACGGTAGTGAAAGTCAAAGTACATACAAACAAAAGTTTGAAAATAATGAATCAGATAATTTTACTATGTTTATTACATCTATAGTTTCCATACACTGGTTCCACAGTGTAAGAAATAATACTAATCAGTTATAGGCATTTGTTATAGAAAATATTTTAAATATAATAAACCACTTATGAGACTTTTGTCATCCTAAAATTCAATTTTGCACCACTGTGCGACGCAGGGGTTCAAAGAATATCCATAAAAGTTATATGGAATGTAAGATATAAATATCGACTATTTCAAAGTCCATAACAATATTAGAAATTTATTGCAAATATATTGAATAATAATGAAACTGCTGCCCAAAAATACAACAAATTGTTGAACAAAGACCATTAGTTGATGATCAGGTTTTATTAATGCAGTTGGGCTACCAGTTTTCATATATTATAGAATAATGATAAAACTGAAGTCGAAGAAACACAGAAAATTTTTGAACAAAGACTATTGAATGATGGTCGGTTTTATAAATACAGTTGGGCCACCAGTCCTCATATTTTTTAGAAGAAAAAAAAAGTGTATGATGCGGAATCCAAATGTGTAAATTAAGTAAAGTTATTTATTTATTTATTTATATTTATTTATTTTTGTATATACTTATTTTGACAAATCTCTCAATAACAGTATGGTAAAACGTTTTCAATTAGTAGATTTTATTGAGAGCCCCGTTCATGGAATAGCGACATACGTCAAAGAAAATATTCAATACGAAAATATCAAAAAAAGGATAATCTTTGGAATTTTCGTTATAGCTACTAATATAGGAGATTTAGACATTGTAAATATTTACAAACATCCTCCAATAGCTTGACCAGAAAATTTTAATATCGTTTTTCCTCATCCATGTGTATACATAGTACAAATGAATAATAGCAAAAAAATGGAAGTGGTGATCTTTAGTCGAAAAATAATATGGATCTTTATATAAAAAACATCATATGAGTAACCTCTGCTTCGTTACCGTCCCTTAAAGATTGCCTAAAAAACGATTTTTAATTTATTTCTTGAACACAAAAAAAAAAATTTAAAATAAGTCAACATTTTTTGCTAGCGAAAAAGCATTAAAAGATTTTTGTGGTATTTTCGTATAGTTGACAAGAGGAAGAAAAAGCCACCACTAAACTTTTTTTTGACCTTTTTCCTATTTTGTATTTAATTATTTAAAAATTCATTTCAAATAGATTCAATTCTTTTTAAACTATAGGAACTGCATGCACAAGCAATTTCCGCGTCCGTGATTTTGCGGAAGTATAAACAAACAAAGAATGCTACGTTCGCAAGGAATTATTGTAACCTTGCAAGCTAAGCATCCCAACACGCCAGACGGTATATAATGAGGCGAACGAGTCAACAGAAGACAGACCCAGAGTACGATACGGCGTAGTAACCAAAGTGACTAGTGCGATCCCAGCAGTTCCGCGTTCCTATATGGCGCTTACTCGCATTCCGCTCTCGCAGCAAACGCATTAACATTAAACAACTAACAGCGCGGTTATTGTAAGTTAAAATAAACTCGTATTCGCAAACTCAACGTAGTTTTCTCTGATGCAAACCGGCGCCTAGAACTAACCCTAGCCGCCACAGTGGTGACCCCGACGTGATGTATTTGATCAGAGAAAGGTCACCGTTCGAAGACTTCACCGCAGAATTCAGAAACAACGGTGCAACGTCTTATCCAGTGACGACCATCATCATATTTTTCGTGATCGTCCTGTTCGCCGCCAAACACTGGTAAGACTCCGACGCACATACGAGTAATGGGAGGTTCTGAATCTAAGGAAGAGATCATCGTGCAGAACGCAAACGGCAGCGCATCTGCCACCCTAAACACCGCCGAAACTCTCCACACAATCACCGTCGTATTATTGGTATTAATCATCATCCGGTTCGCCGCAAAGGACCTCTGCGCATTTCACAAGAGGAAGGTAAACCGCGCGGCCACCAAGCTCCAGGCACAAGCGACAGTGTAATCTTCGAGACGACATCAGATCACACTGGCTGCCGCGAACAAACGAAAAATGGCCCCCACAATCGCAACCGCTTCCGCGAACCTCACGACGCCTACAACGACCCCCGCAATCGAACGCGTAGGCGTACGCATCCCCCATTTTGGCCGGAAGACCCTCTCATGTGGTTCCTGCAAATCGAAGGCCAATTCGCTTTAGCTGGGATCATCGCGGACGAAACAAAATATAACTACGTGATCGCCAATATAGATACCAAGCATGCCACGGAGGTACGCGACATCCTTCAATCACCGCCGACCGAGGGCAAATACGACACCCTCAAAAGGAACTAGTCAATCGCCTCAGCGCATCGAAATCGCAAAAGATACAGCGATTGCTTGAAGGCGAGGAACTCGGCGACCGCAAGCCATCGCAGTTCCTACGACACCTGAAAACCTCGGTGGGAGCACCATCCCTGACGACTTCCTACGAACCCTATGGCTCAACCGTTTACCGGCAACGATGCAGGCGATTCTGGCAACGCAGACCCACGACGACCTCGATAAAATAGCCGTGCTCGCCGACGCCGTAAACGAGACGCTCGCATTCAAAAACGTATATACGTGCGACGCACGAACCCCCGCATGGACGCCGAACCCCGACGCAACAGGCAACCCGCGTTCCGACAATCACGACCACCATCTCGAAGCCGTTCCAATTCGAGAGATCGACATCGAAATTACGACCCCAATAACACTGCCACATGTTGGTACCACCAAGTTTTCAAAGGCCGAGCGAGAAAATGCCGCGAACCGTGTGATTTCCTTCGGGAAACGGACAAGGCAGTCGATAAACGCGGCCAACGACAGCCTCAACATAACCCCGCGCCGCCTCTTCTTGCACGAGCGGGCCACACGACAAAGATTCCTAGTGGACACCGGCGCGGACGTCTCAGTTTTTCCCCGCAAGTTAGTTAACGGACCACGACACAAAACATCATACGAGCTGACAGCAGCGAACGGATCCAACATCGCGACATATGGTTTCATAACCCTCAGCCTCAATTTAGGCTTACGACGATCTTTCACCTGGCGTTTTATAATAGCAGACGTAACGAACCCCATAATCGGAGCCGACTTTCTGCACCACTACGCCTTGCTGGTGGACATCCACAACAATAGGATCACCGACCCGTTAACAAACATATCACGAGCCACTGGAGTGACCTCAGACCACGAACGGCCTACGATACGCGAAATCTCAGGGACGACACCGTTCCACGAAATTCTCAAAGAATTTCCCGAGATCACGAGACCTTCGGGCGCACCGCACGTGCCAAAACACGAAACGAAGCATTACATTCGAACCACTCCAGGGCCACCAATAACTTGCAAACCACGCCGCCTTGCACCCGACAAATTGAGGATTGCAAAACATGAATTCCAGTCCATGGTCGACATGGGCATCGCTCGCCCGTCAGACAGCAGTTGGGCATCACCGCTGCACATGGCACCGAAAAACGGCCATGACTGGAGGCCTCGCGGAGACTACAGGCCCTCAACGCCCGAACAATCCCTGATCGCTACCCCGTGCCACACATAGAAGACTTCGCGCAAGGACTCCGAGGAAAAACCATATTTTCGACAATAGATTTGGTACGAGCATATCACCAAATCCCAGTTGCAAATGAAGACATTCCGAAAACCGCAATTACGACACCTTTCGGACTGTACGAATTCCCCTTCATGTCTTTCGGACTACGAAACGCCGGCCAGACTTTTCAGCGTTTTATCGACGAGGTAACCCGAGGTTTGGACTACTGTTACACCTACCTCGACGACATACTCGTAGCCTCCACATCCGAAGACGAGCACAAAATCCATTTACGAACACTGTTCACGCGCTTACAGAGGTATGGGATACTCATTAACCCAACGAAATGCCACTTAGGCGTCACGAACGCACGTTTCCTCGGATACCAAGTCTCGAGCAAGGGCACGACACCACTGGCGGACAAAGTGGACGCAATCAGGAATTTCCCGCCGACAACGGCCAAACAATTGAGACAATTTTTGGGCATGATAAATTTCTACAGGAGATTTATACCAGGAATTGCCGAACTGCAGGCACCGCTAAATGACCTGCTCAAACGCAACATTAAAGGCGCAAAACCAATCGAATGGCAGACCAAAGCAAACGAAGCTTGATGCCTGCAAAGAAAGACTGGCACAGGCCACGATGCTCGCACACCCCGAACCCGGAGCAACCCTTGCCATAGTCACTGACGCCTCAAATAACGCAATCGGAGCCGCTCTCCAACAACGCATCGACGACGACTGGGAACCACTCGCATTCTTCTCCAGGAAACTTTCAAGCGCAGAGAGAAAGTACGGGACCTACGACAGAGAATTACTAGCGATCTACCAAGCCATAAAACACTTCAGACACATGGTTGAAGGTAGAGAATTTTCTGTTCGTACGGACCACAAACCCCTGGTATACGCATTCCGCCAAAAGCCGGACAAATGTTCCCCCGCCAATTTCGTCACCTAGATTTTATATCCCAATTTACAACAGACATCCGTCACATCTCGGGCACGGAGAACGTCGTTGCGGACGCGCTATCCCGCATCGAAACAATCGCCACAGCCCCGATCGACTTCGAAAGTCTCGCAAAAGCACAGGCCACGGACAATGATCTGCAAACGCACCTGCGTCCAGGGAATTCACTCCAACTAAAAAGTGATTCTCCCCAACACGGACACAGCCGTATACTGCGATCTGTCCACCGCCAACGCCAGACCTTTCGTCCCTACAACCCACCGCCAGCACATTTTCAACACAATGCACAATCTGGCGCACCCGGGAACGAAAGCCACAACAAAGCTCGTCAAACAGCGTTACGTTTGGCCATCCATTGACGCCGATTGCCGACAATGGACACGCGCATGCATACAATGCCAACGATCAAAAGTCACGCGACACGTAAAAAACACCTTTCGGAACGATAGCGAACCCATCCACACGTTTCGAGCACATTCATATCGACATAGTGGGACCGCTCCCCATATCGCAAGGCAAACGTTACTGCCTCACCTGTGTCGATAGATTTTCACGCTGGCCCGAAGCATACCCAATCGAAAATATCGAAGCCGAAACAATCACGCGCACGTTTTACAACGAATGGATCACACGCTTCGGTGTCCCGCTGCGAATAACCACAGACCAAGGGCGACAATTCGAATCACAACTGTTCAAACAGTTCAACAAACTCCTCGGCACCACACATTTGCGAACAACGGCCTACCACCCGCAATCGAATGGGATGGTGGAGCGTTTCCACCGCCACCTCAAAGCCGCCATCCGTTGCCACGAAACGAAACAGTGGACCGACGTACTACCCACGATTTTACTAGGACTACGAGCAGCATGGAGGGAAGACCTGAACTCATCTGCAGCCGAACTGGTATACGGCGAACCCTGAGACTCCCTGGCGAATTCCTAGTACCAAAACAAACGCCGCAACGGACCCGATAAATTACATAACGAACCTCAAACGCTACTTCGCAGAATTAAGCCCCACAGCTGGAACAAACCACGCCAAACCAAACACATTCATTTTTAAAGACCTACAAACGGCCCAACAGGTATTCGTTCGACGCGACGCAGTAAAGACGCCACTCGAACAACCGTACGAGGGACCATTCCCGGTTTTAAAACGAGGAGATAAAACCTTAACGTTAAAAATAAGGGATCGCGAAACGACCGTCTCCATCGACCGCACGAAACCAGCCTACGTAGAAGGGAACCACACGCAGACGACGCAAACTTCAAGGACAACCTCGCCCACCACGGATCATCAAGGAGACACCGCCTCCAAACGAACACCACACACCATAACAAAGTCCGGAAGACACGTTCATTTTCCCAAGCGCCTGCATTAAGCGCGCACGCAAAATAATAAAGCGGCAAGGTAAAGCATACGCAAAATTAAACATTTTTGCCCACCAGCTCCGTTTTATCGTGGGATTTACCCACTAAGGGGGACCCATATAGGAACTGCATGCACAAGCAATTTCCGCGTCCGTATTTTGCGGAAGTATAAACAAACAAAGAATGCTACGTTCGCAAGGAATTATTGTAACCTTGCAAGCTAAGCATCCCAACACGCCAGACGGTATATAATGAGGCGAACGAGTCAACAGAAGACAGACCCAGAGTACGATACGGCGTAGTAACCAAAGTGACTAGTGCGATCCCAGCAGTTCCGCGTTCCTATATGGCGCTTACTCGCATTCCGCTCTCGCAGCAAACGCATTAACATTAAACAACTAACAGCGCGGTTATTGTAAGTTAAAATAAACTCGTATTCGCAAC